>JAJJLE010029151.1:0-10060 GCA_023897235.1 Entodinium longinucleatum | reverse complement strand
TAAATAAAAAATAATTATAAATAATTATAAAATAATAATAATTTTAACTAAAATAAAATTTTATAAATTTGGCGTAAATCAAAAAACAAAAAATAAATAATTATTTAATATATAAATATTTAAATTTAAAAATAATTAAATTATATTAAAAATGAGTGCTTTAATAAATATATGCTTTATTGTGTTCCTTTTGGTTACTTTTTTTATGTTGATCTTTTTATGCTTTAATCATAAAAATAAAGGAATAGGTTATAAAAAATATTTAGAATTGATGGATTTAGGAGAAAAATTAAAATCTGAAATAAATGATTTTATAAATAAAAGAACATTTATTAAATTTACTTTTATTAATTTAAACTCTGGGGAAAATTATGAAAAATTAAAATGTGAATGGATAAATCAAAAGTATGTAATTACAGATAAAAATGAGATATTAAGTGAATTTAAAACTAATAATATTAAAGAAGTAAATAATATTAAAGAATTAATTAAACAAAAAGTTGAATTGATAAAAAATAATAGGAAAAAAGTATTTTTAATTGATATTTATTTACATCAATATAATCATTATTATATAATTACTGATATTCATGAAAATCAAGCTTATTCTTTAGACACAATATATTATTCGAATGATAAAAATCTAATTCCAAAAAAAATAATATTTGAAGCAAATGATATAATAACAGATGATTATAATATAGAAAATATGAGAAGGTTTACTTTAATTAACATTGATAAAAAATCGAGTATAAATTTTATAAATTCGATTACAAAACAAAGAATAAATGAAGAACAAGAAGAAATATTTGAAAATAAAATTTATGATCTATTTTTAAATATTAAAATAAAAAATGAAAATTCATTTGAAAGTTCTTTATTTTTAAATAGAGATGTTAACGATATTTACAATCTAACTCCTAAAGAATTAGATATACTAAAAGCATTTAAAAAAGAAATAGTTATGAAATTTATAAATAAATATAAAAATTATAAAATTAATGATATTGATAATGAAATAGAAAATAATTTCATAAAAGAATTAAATGCCTTTGCTCTAAAATATTTTTCAGATTTTGAAAAAAGAATAGCTATCCATAAATTAAATGAAGAGACAATTCCTCTCAAAAATGAAGAAATAGAAGAAGAAGAAAAAGAAGAAGAAGAAATAATGAATGTTATAAGCTCGACAACATTAGAAAACAAAAAAAGTAAAATAGATATGCATCTAAATATTAAAGAAATAATAGAACATGAAAAAACATATGGTTTATATCAATTAAATTCACTAGCATACAAATTTTTTGATTGCCAAATAGAAAGAAGATATATAAATGAACCATCTCAAAAAGATTATGAATTAGTGGAAATGTTATGTTATTTGAAGCTTGCCACAAGTGCAAAATTTCCATTAGAATCCATTATTTGTTTTGATTATTATATTAAAAAGATAATAAATGAAGTTAAAGATTTTCCAATGAAAGAAAAAATAAAAATAATGTGCTGTATTAAAAGCCATTTAGCGCAATTTATTCCGACAAAATTAAAATTGCAAAAAATGGTAGATTTACCTGAAAATAGTCCTTATTTAAAAGGAGAAATAATGTATAGAAATATAATAAAAAATTTGACTGAGCAATCGAGATTAAAATTTGCTTTCCTCCAATTAAATTCTGGAGGAGGATATGATCTAATTCATAAAAAGGATTGTTATTTATTAAAAATGTTTCCATTGATAGTTATAAAATCTCATCTTTTATATATTCCTGAAGATTACTTTTTTATATATTCTAATATTAGAGGAAATGAATATGCATATGTCGATCCAATTTCTAGCATCGAATCAATAAATGAAATTAAGGTGTTTGAAGCTGAAGACATAGCATTTCAGGAAGATGAAGATAATTCTATAAAAGTTGGCTTAATCCATTTTCATGAAAAAGGAGGTCACAAAAAATATGGAAAAAAGGAAAAATCTCCTAGATATCTTATATCAAATGATTTTGATTTATATGACAATTATTTTCAAGAGAGAGAGGCAGGAGAATCGGGTAATGCTTTAGAAGTTATTCTTTTAGGAAATTCAAATTATATTCCTACATTAATATCTTGTAAAAATTTAAAAAATTTAAATAATTATGAATTATTTATTGAAAAATCTGGTGAAAATTTACTTATAGAAATAAATAATATCTTAAAAAGAAATAATGCTACAATAAATACAACAGAAAATAAAATGATTAATGGTAATTACACAAGTATGGAAGGAAATAAATTTATCCAGTTAAAAAATGATGAGATGGAGCCCATTAAAATAGAAAAAAATAATTCATGAAACCTTTATTTTTATATAATATATTGTAATGAATTAAATATTATAAATATAATAATTATATTTTTTAGATTAAATATTAATTATTTTAAAAACTTTGAAAAAATAAAATTGCGATTGAGTCCAATCCAAAATTCCCATTATTTATTATTGAAAAAAATATATTTAAGTAATAATGTTGAACGCAAATATTGATATAATTGAATATATATCATGACACTTATGAAGATTATTGAAAAGTTTGGTTAATATAAATGATTAATCTAAGCATCTCAAATGAAGAATTTTTTCTTTTAACATTTAACAATGCGGAAATGATTATTGTAAAAATCTAAAGATTGTCCACCTCTTTGTAATGGATATTTTAATATGTCCAAATTTCAAGTTATTACATTCCCAGAATTTACAGAACAAGAACTTAAAAATATAGCATTAGGATTAGCTAAAAACTTTAATTTCAAAGGAGATGAAAAAGTTTTAGAAGACCTTGTTAAATTTCATAAAAATTTTTCAAATTCTGAAGAAATTAAAGATGATATACAATGTTTTACAATTATAGAGATTGCTGCATCTGTGAAAGCTTTTTCTAAAGGAGCTAATATTTTTGATACAATTATGACCATATATGGTGCAAGATATCAAAAAACTTTAAAAGAAAAATTAAAAAAAGTACTCAATGATTTTAAAAATACATTACCTTCTAAATTCAGTTTACCTCAAGATTTTCCAAAATGTTTTGAAAATGATTCTTTATTAGAAGCAATTAAATCAATAAAATTTTCATTAGATAATAATAGACATATTATTATTTCAGGAAATGAAGGTTCAGGTTAAACTCAGCTTGCGCTTTGGTTTGCTGAGTGGTATTCAAAAGAAAAAAATATACAAAAAGAAAATATATTTTATTGTCTTTGCACTGAAGAATTAAAATGTCTAGATCTTATAGGAAGACAAAGTCCTACAAATGATAATGAACCTGGAAAAGAATTAATAAAATGGAAAAATGGTTTTCTTTCAAATGCAATTGAAAATGGAGGAGTGGTTATACTTGATGCTTTGGATCAAGTTTCTTCAACAGTAACTGAACGATTAAATGGCCTACTTGATCAAAAATATGATGATACAGAAAAAGCTCAATTTGATATTCCAGAAAATCCGAAGAAATCTCAAATTATTATTCATCCAAATTTTAGATTAATTTGTATTACCGATATTCAAAAAATAAATCAAATGTCTCCAGCTTTTATAAATAGATTTGATGTTATTGTTCTCGAAGACAATTAGAAAATCTGAATGAAGAAAAAAAGAAAGAATTAATCAAAATTTTATTGATTAATTCGTATAAAGAAAATCAAATAAAAGATATTATTTTAGCTCAGGAAAAAAACAAAGAAAAAGAAGATTATCAACATTTAAATAGCACAATATTTAATATAGATTTCAATGAGCAAAACAATCAAAATATTTATGAAAATAATAATAATAATTACAATAATAATATAGAAGAAAAGATTAATAATGAAGGAAATACATATAATAATAAAGATAGTACTATTGCAAATGAGGACTATGATATTGGCTTTAATTGGAGACAAGAAGAACAAGAAGATGTAGAAACCATCAATGAAATACCAACAATAATTATTCAGGAAAAAAATAATATAGAGCTTGATAATGATAAAAATAAAAATTTTGAAAAAGAAATAAAAGATATATATAGTCCAAGCAAAGAATTAATAAATTTAGTCTATAAAAAAATTTGGGATTTTAAAACTATATATAAATTAAATCAATTTTGTAGAACTATAAGAAGATTTCTTCTTTATTTCAAAGATGAAAAAACTATAACAGAAGAATCTATTGTTGATTTTTGTTACAATTTATTAATAAAAGATTTTGAGAAAGAAAAACCAATAGAAATACATCCAGAAATAGAAAAAGTTTTGCTAAATTTAAATGAAGAGCCTGAGAGTGATGAACCGAAATATTTTTATAAAAAATCAAAATTATTAAAAAATTATATAGCTATTTTGCATGCGTGTAAAATAGCTAATATTCATTTATGTGTTTATGGCCCTCCAGGAGCAGGAAAAACTTCAGGTACTAGAGCATTTGGGAGAATGATTTCAAAAGACCCTAAAAAAAATTTCGATTTTGAAATGTATTCATTTCATTCAGGAACAAGGCCGACCCATTATTATGGAACAACAACTTTAAAAGATGGAAAAATATATTATAAAAATGGAACATTAACTAATTCTTTAATAAATGGTTATATGTTTATAGAAGATGAATTAAATTTATCATCAGTATATAATATGAGTGCTCTTGCTCCAGCACTCGAAACTAATTTAAATATTAATATAAATATACCATCAATTGTATACCTATTTTAATTCATCCGAACTTTTTTTTTGTTTCTTGTCAAAATGAAATTGGAACTATAGGAAGAAATACTTTACCATCTAATATTCTACGAAGATTAAAAGAAATATATTATCCTCCTCAAGAAGTTGATGATATTACTAAAATTTGTATAGATATTAATAATAGTTTATATGATGCTAATGACAAAAAAGTAATAAGTGAAGAACAATCAAAAAGAATAGGAGAATATATGATAAAATTAAATTCTCAAAATTTTAGTGAAATTTCAAAGTGGTCGTTAAGAGATATAAATAAATTATTCCAAAGACAAATAGAACAATCAAAATATCCAGGTATATTCCAAGGAATTGCTTTTTATCATAATGTATTGTTTTATACAATGAGTTCAGTTAGTAAAGAAGATATTCCTAATTTAAAAGAAAAAGTAATAAAAATAATTCAAGATGTATTCGATTTAAATTTAGAGGATAGAAAAAATTTAAATGAATGCTTTAATTCTAAAGCAGAATTAAAAGAAGATAATAACGGAAATCTCTATATTTATAAAGGAACTTACTCTATTTCCTTTGCTATTTTTAAAATTAGTTTTATAACTAAAGATAAGCCAAATATAGAAGATAATCCTATAATGAAATTATCATCTCTTTTAGAAGATTTATTCCAAATTAGACTTGCTAGTGACAAAGAGCCAATATTATTAATAGGTCCTTCAGGATATAAAACTTTTTTGGCTCAAAAATTTTTATTAAATTCAAAAACTATTATATTAAATCAGGAATCTTCTGTTGAACAATTATTAGGCTCTTCAGCGTTTTTTTCAAAATCTGAAGTTAAGGAATTTTATTTGGGGTTAATTAATTTAATATACAGAAATAATAATTATTTAGATTTAATTAAAAAATTAAAAGAAAAAACTTTAACTATCGAAGATATAAATATATTAATAGAAGATGCAAAAAAAATGGATTTACCAAATTCATTTTTTTACGCATTATATAGATGCAGAGATAAAATTTTTCAAAAAGAAATAGATAATGATGAAATAAATGCTTTATCCAACATGATAATCGAATTTAGGCCCGGATTATTTTTAACAGAAATATTAGGAGGTAGTTGTCTTATTTTAAAAAATATATCAAATTTACCAACAACAACTCTTGAAAGATTTAATGAATTATTTTCTGGAAAATATAATATTAGAGTTAATGAAGATATTCCAAATAATGTAACTCCAGAATCAAATAAAACATTATCTGATTTTAATACTAATTTTAGAATATTCGGAACTTGTCCTCCAGGAGCAACTTCGCAATTATCTGAAGCTATTATTTCTAGATTTAGTTTAATATATGTTGGAGAATATGCTTTTAGCGAGCAAAAAACTGTACTACAGAGTTATTGTAATTTGAATAATTTAAGCACAATTTCTGATAATAATATGAATTATATTTTAGAATGTTCTAAAAATTTGAATATAAAATTTTTAGGAATAAATATTACTTTATTTCAAATGCTTAATCTTTTAAAATTAGCACATCATATAAATATAAAAATAAACAAAAAATATCCTTTTATGACTAATGATATAGTTTTAGCTCTTATATTAAATTATACAGCAAGAGGTCTCACAGATGACCGAGAACCAGAAACATTAACAAAATTATGTGATATTATTGGATTAGAAAACCAACCTAAGCAATCCCAAAAAAAATTCATTTCAACGTTAGAGCCAGACTCTGAAGATGGGATTAAAGGAGTTAGATCAAAAATTACTAAATTAATTATTAAATCTGCATCTACTAAGAAAAATAATGAAGAAATAGAAATAGCTTTTACTCCTCAATTTAATGAAATGGCATATACACTTTGGTTTAGCTAATAATGTTCTAATAATATTGGAATGAATGCCAGGACAAGGAAAGTAATTATGTATAAATTATATTGCTAGTTTTCTTGGTTATGAAGTAGTAAATATAATGATTTCTCGCTCTACAAAAATAGAAGATTTATTAGGAAAGAACATTATAACAAAAGATAAAGAAAATAATATTAATGTTATTTTTAATGAAACTAAATTATCAAAGGCTCTTAAAAGAGAAAATATAAATAATCAAGAAATTCATAAAATAATATTTGTTTTTAATAATATAAATAATGCAAGTCCTGCTGTTCTTGAACTATTAACTTCAATATTTGATAAAAATCAAAAAAATGTTTTATTACCCAACGGTTCAACAATACCTAATAATCCCATTAACATAATAGCAATATTGAAACTTCAAAATGGAGTTAATAAAGATAAATTACCTTCTACTTTATTATATTCTTCTTTATATCATATTGTGCTAGAGCCTGATGAAGAATCTATAAAGTATATTATATCAAAAAAATTAGAAAAAAAAGAGTTTAAAGGGGATGAAACAAGATTATTAAATAATTATTATATAAAAGCTAAGAAAATTATTGAAAAAAAATATGAAAGAGAAAATTTTTTATATTTAAATGATATAACAAAATATATTAAATTTAGGGAAATATCTTATAAAAAAATTGATGATGTTGAAATTATTTTTGCCTTAATTTTCGTATATAGATTTACTGAAGTAGAAATAATAAATGATATAAAGAAAGAATTATAAATTCATTCGATGGATATGATAGCTAAAATTATATATGATATGCCGGGTTTATGGCATACAAAATAGGAGAAAATAATAAAATTAAAATAAAAACTTATTTTAAAAAATCATCTATTGAATTATCAGAAACTTTCTCTATTAAAAGGGACAAAATTTTTTTAAGCAATGAAATCACATCTTCTTTGAATTCTTTTTTAACGTCTGGTAAATATCTAATAATTTTTTTCATATAATTGTATATTGATTTTATGTATTGATCCTCATAAAGTGGATCAATATTATCTAATATAAGATTTATCCATTTACTTCCATAATTTTTTTCATTTTTATTTTTTATTCTTTTTTTAACTTCGCTAGAAACATATTCATTAGCAATATCAAGTTGCTCTACATTAATGCAATTAATAGAACTTAGTATTCTAAGACCAAAAATCCAAAAATAAAATACTTGATAAAATTCATTTTGCGTATCATATAATTTTTTTGAATTATATGATTTAATGAAATTTTTCTTTATTTGTTGATAGGTTAGCATATTTTTTTTAAAAAAATAGAAAATAGTTGGATAATTATTAATAAAATCATTATCAAATTTATCATTGAAAAAATTTAAATCATTGAATTCTAATTTATATTCTGGAAATTTTTTATTCATTAATTCAGCTAATTCAATTATACTCAAAATTATTGCAGACGCTTTTATTTTTTTTTCTTTATTTAATTTTTCTGTTTCTGATTCTTTAATCTTTTCTTGAATTTTTGTTTCATCTTGTTCATTATATTCTTTTTTTTTTTTAATTCTTCTGCACAATATTATTTAATGAATTGATAATTGAAGCATGATCTTTAACGTCTTCATCTTTTCCATCAGTATTTAAATAAGCTAAATATATTCCTCTTGAAATATCATCAATGATTTCTAAAATTTATTTATTATTATTTTTATCTAATAATTTATCAACCATTGGTAGTGTGAAAAAAAGCATATATATTTTTATTATTTGAGAATTATAATCTCTAAAATAACAAAATGTTGAGATTAAAATATGTTTACATCTTATTAATGAAAAATAATATAGACAATATGGTCTATAATCTTCTTTAAGAGCTTCTCTGAATTCTAAAGAATTCATTTCAGCATCGTTATAATCATTATAATTATGAAATTTATTTTTTTTAGTTAAAATATTTATTGTTGAAGAAGTTTTTATTCCTAAATGAAAAGTTGGTTTGTTTGTAAAAATATTTTTTTTCCTTTTTCCATAAGGTTTTTGATTTATAATTTTTTTTTGATTATTTATTTTTTTTGTATTATATCTCTTTTTTATAAAATTATGAAATAAATCTAATAAATTATATTTTTTTGTTCTTTTCCTGTTTAAATTAAAAGTGTGATATTTATTATTATTATTTGGATTAATATTTTTTCTAAAAGTTGATTGTATTAATTTTTTTTTTGAGTTTTTTTTGAAGTTTTTTGTTTTTTTAATATTTATACTATTAATATTTGTATTAATTGATTTATTTTCTTTTATTATTCGATTAATAAAAATTTTTAATTTTTTTCTATCATAGCATAAAAAAATAAATATACCAATAGTACTTATAATAAAAAGAAAAATATTCATATAATAAGATGAATTTATAAAAATTTTAGATTTATCAAATAATAAATATACGCATTTAAGCATTTGAAAATTTCCGACATTTTTAATATTTTTAAAATTCGCAAATAATTTATTTTTATCAAATTTAATTTCATTTAATATCGGTAATTTTATTTTAGTAAAACAGGAGCATAAAGCTGCTTTATTAATTATATCATATTCAGAAAATTGACAACCTTCTTCACATCGAGTTAAATTAAATTTTATAAAATCATCCCTACGAGCTTTGATAGGCTTATCTATTCCTTTTTCATTTTGTAAAGAATAGCAAATATCATTATATAATTTACTACTTGAATTATATATATCGATATCTTCTTTTGATATATTTAAAGGAAGTCTTATATTTATTTTTATATTTTTACATATGGATAAATTTAATTGTGTGATATTAGTTTCATTATATGGATAAAATACTTCATATTCTACTTTTGGAATATCAAAATCATCAAAAAAAACATCGACTTTTATCACATATAAACTATCATTTTTTGATATATTATATTCTTCTTTCAGCTTTTTTGCACATTCTTCGAAATATAATATTGTGGAATTATAGTATATATTATTTTCTTGATTTGTTGTTGAAGTTACTGTAATAATAAAATTTTTATTAAGATAAACTGAATCTTTATTATTATTAATTTTATTTGAATAATCTCCTCTTATTAATTTTTTTTTAATTCTAGTATAAAAATCTGTAGGATCATCCATTTCTCCAATTTGTTCTTCTTGTTCTGTTTGGGTTATTTGCTCCGTTTGAGCTTTGCTATCTATTTGAGTTGTTACAGCAACTATTAATTCTGTTTGTGTTATTTGCTCAGTTTGAACATTTTTATCTGTTGGATTTGCTTGCTCCGTCTGAGCATCTACCTCTGTTGGCTTTGTTTCTATTTGTTCTACTTGAGTTGTTGTTTGAACTTCTGTTGGTTTTGCTTCTGTTTGCTCAATTTGAGTTGTTGTTGGAGCTTCTGTTGGTTTAGCTTCTGTTGGTTCAACTTTTGTGGTTGTTGGAGCTTCTGTTGGTTTAGCTT
>JAJJLE010029150.1:0-10168 GCA_023897235.1 Entodinium longinucleatum | reverse complement strand
GTCTATGAAAATATTCAGTACAATTGCTAATGCAATGGATGAAGATCATAAATTATTCGGAGATGAAGTAATAAATATTAGCAATTAAACAAAAAAATATGTTATTATTTATATCTCATTTAATTAAAAAATTTGTTAAAGTAAAATTTACAATATAAAATACTATAAAAAAGATCTTATAATTCTCTTAAAAATTTGGTATCCAAATTTGAATTTAAGTTTTTACACAAATCTTAAAAATATTTAACCTTCAGGATTAATTAGTTATAAAACGACTTTTTCTTTAAATGCTTTAATTTATATTTCCTTAATGATATTCCAAGAATTAAATTAAAAAAATAATATATACATTGTTTATTCACTAAAAATTAAGCTCAAATGTTATATTATTAAATTATTATTAATAATACTATATACAACAATAATAATAATAATTTAATTAGAATTTAATCTTATTCATTAAGTGAGCAAATAACAGCAGTTCCTCTTTTAACCCAATGCTCCGAATTATATTTATTATGATCAAAAGGTAAATCCATATTAATTAAGAAATTAGTCGATTGTCCAGTTGTTAATAATTCTCCACTTCTTTTACTAGTTCTATAAACAGGACAAGAATAATCCACCTCTTTTTTATTTTCATCTTTTTTATTCGGCTTGAACCATACATGAGGCATCTCAGGTAATAAAACCTTGGGTAAAGATTCATCTAATAATCTGATCTCAGAATTCCACCTGGCACCTTCAATATAAAATCCATAAATATAAGCACCTTCTTCCGGTTTTTTTGTTAAATCATATTCTTTAATATCACTCATAACAGTAAACTCAAAGACTAATTCATCAATAGCTATATTATTTTTCCTAGCATAATTTTGAAGAATACCGGTTAAGAAAGAGTGGGTGAAATAAAATGCACTAATCCAGAATGTTGTTGGTATACCATTATCGATCCATTTTTGCAAAAATTCAATTTTTTTTAGGAAGTCATTAACCCAGGAACTAAAAGGCATCATTGATGGATATGATACTTTACTTATTTTCTCCGGGGTTTTATTATCGTATACACTTTGCAACATTGATTCTATTTCATTAGTCATAACGCAATTACCATCAATAGCATCTCTTATATTCTTTAAAGATGTTTTCGTTATTCCTAATAAATTATTAAATCTCATTAATTCCTGATGCAAAACAGAATTCAGACTTTCTTCCAATTTATTCGGATGCTTCATTCTGACATCATCAACATCGAATTTTTCCGGTAATTTCTTCAATATTTCAATAACTCTTTCTTTGACTTGATCTTCAGTACTCATACCGGCTTTAGCCGACACTGTTCTTGGTAAAGTTAATAAAGCTGTTGAGAATAATGAATTAGTATCGGATATAGCACAAGTTATATCAGCGTTATCATTTAAACCGAAAACTTCAGGTGTTGAATTTAGAGGTATTTTCATGTTAATAAATTCTTCATGTTCTTTATACGTACCCTCAAGAGGAACCGGGTAATCTTTTAATCCACTGAATAAATATTTATCATCTAAAATATCTTCACAACATATATCTTTAAATAATATCGCGATAAGTCTTCTATCAGCAGGGTCTGTTACTCTTCCACCATAATTAGCCTCAGCTATCATATAATTCATCGCAGTGTATTGAATATCGTCATAATCTTCTAAGAAATTCCTTAATTGAGCTAATGATATTGATAAATCACTGTTGGAGAATTCATAAGGAATATTCCAACCCAAAGGACCGTATTTTCTTCTTTCTAAAATTAAAGCATGGAAAAACACGAAACCAAAAGCGAATCTTTTGAATAATTCAGGCTTTACTGCTTTATCGTAATAATTTTCATCTATGGTATTAAATGTTCTTTGAAGTGATTGCTTTAATCCTCGAGGAGGCTCGTTTACTATTTTTATTGAATCTTGGATAATTGATATAGGAATTACTTTACTTGGTAACGCTGTTAAGAATAATCTAAAGGAAGATCCAGTTTCTACAATTTCATCAATTTTTTTTTCTAACATAGTCATAAAAGATTTCGCTAAATGACAATTTTGTAATAAAATCCATTTTTCTTGATCTCGAATTTGGGCTTTATCAATGGCATCTACTGCTATTTTTTCTTGGCCTTGACCTAAAGATAAAGTTCTTACATTGTCTTCAAAGTCTTTATCTTCTCTTTTGCACAATTTATCTATTAATATTAAAGGATCAGCCCCGGGGATATAATAAACAATATCGGCGTTTTATTTTTACTTTCATCGTAGGCTTTTCCTATATCAAATATAGGTGATACTACATATTTATCTCCGATATTTTCCGCTATATATTTCTTAAGTGCGTTGACTGTTTTATCTGGACGCAGAATTCTTAAAATTATTAGTTTAAAGAAATCGGTTAAATTATCAAAAGGTTGAGGATATGTTTCTTCGAAAGGATTCGTTGAAGAATATAAAACTTGTTTCCAGTCTGAGATTTTTTCTGTAAAGGACCTTTCTAAATCTTTAAATATTGCTATTTCTTGAGATAATTCACATATACTATTCCATTGCACTGTTGTTATCCAGTGATCGGGGTCTTCTGAGGTAGGATTTTTTATTTCGAATTCTTTACCTGAGCCCCCCGTTACTAAAAATCTTATCTGCTTATTAAACTCAGCTTTTTCTTCTTCCGTCATTGGTATACTCTTTAATTTCGTGTTCATTAAAAATGAAAACACCAATTTATCTTTTTCGAATAATGACATACATATTTTATCGTATAAAATAGAATTAAAATTCAGTTTTAATTTATCTAATCTTTCTAATTCTTCTTTTTCCTTTTGTTCCTTTGATTTCGTTTCTCCTTTTTTATCTTCGATTTTAGGAGTAGAATCAATAGCTAATCCGAAAATATCTCTATAAAATTTAAGTGAATATTGATACACTGGTTCAATTGAGCTCAAATCGCACACAGTGAAAAATAATTGAGCAACATGGATAGATACCGGAGATAAGAAATTTCTTTTTTGTGTAATTTTATTTTCTGTTTCCCTTTGCTTTATTAACGTCTGGGCCATTGCGATACTTGTCTGATTCGATTGTTTTAATTGATCGATTAATTTCTCATTATCTAATATGGTATTATCCTCGGTAGCGTTTCGTTTACTTTCATCCAATTGGAACAATATTTCTGTTTCGATTTCTTTCTTTTTTCTTTCGGATGAATTTTTCGTATCAATGCAGTTCTTTCTCAAAGCGCTCAAAGTTGGGTCTTCTTTTTCGACTAAATAATTCAACATCTGATCTTGTAAACCTTCTTCTGTAACGGTGAAATTGACCAAGGTTAATGATACACATATTTCCGGTAAATAATGAGGCTTAGGTAATTGAGTTATAATATAAAATCTGAAATTATCATTTACTTCGATTGGCTTTTGATTAATATTAACAAATAAAGCGTCACCGTCTTTATAAAATTCTTTTTTATATAAATGGGATATACTTTGGGCTAATTCTTCTCCGACATTTTCATATATTAAACTTAGTCCTTTATAAACGCAATCTGATGTCACATCACATAAAGTTTTTACATCCATAGTAGGTTTTATGGTATAGTGGGCCCCTGTACCCCCGTCTTTTCTTTTTTCTTTCTTTTTTTCTTCTGTTTTTCTTTTACCTTGTTTTTCCAAAGCTTGTCTCATTTCTGTTTCTTGTTTTATTTTTTCTTTTAACCACTGCAAAGCTTGATTCTGTGGATCGATTAATAAACAATATCTTCTACTTTGTGACATTATTAAAGCATTATCTGTCGAGAAATTATCATTAGGTAAATTCTGACTTTTCCAGGTCTCAATTTCCATATCATCTCCAATGATACCTCTCATGATATCATTCGCTGATTGATTTTCGCCTCCGAATGATATAGGGATTTTATCATCTTTGATTTTTTTGGCCCATTCGTATATGATTTGCTCCCTGTATGATTTGGTAAAAGCGCCCAAATATGATATAATACCTGATGATATCAGTATATCACCTATGATATTTTTGGCAAAGAGTTCCAAAGATAATTTTTTCTTTTTCCATTCTTCTTTTTCGTTTCCTAAAGAACTGTTTAATATTGTAGCGTTCTTTAACCTTGTGCTGCATTGATTCTTTTTTTTCTCTAATTTATCTATTTTAGCTTTCGCTTCAGCGATTTCGTTTTCTTTTTCTTCTTTTGTTTTTAATGTCGCCGCTAATTTATCCTGGATTTCTTTTAAGGATGCTTCAGCTTGCCTTAATCTTTCATTACTTTCTTCAGCTTGGCGCTTTAAAGGAAGATAATCTTGATTAATGAAAAATACTTCATTATGCGTTTTGATAACTTCGAAAATATTTTTCATAGCTAATGATTTTTTTGCTGGGTCGAATTCTTCAGGTGTTAGTGATTCTAATTTTTCTCGCAGTTCTTTCATTTGCTCTAAAGGCATTTTCGTAGAGTCGAATTTTTTCAAAAATTTTAAAAACTCAGTACCACTCATTTTATTCAATTTATTTTTGCAAATATGGTCAAAATAATTATACACAGGTGGATCTTTTGGATTCTCCGGTTTTGATGGTTTCGGTTTTGGATTATTTAAACATAGCATACATAGGAAATAACTAAATTTCATCATGGTGTTATCTACTTTATATTTTTTAATCTGTAAAACATCATCAGGTTTTATTTCATTCAACTTTGATTCAGCGTCTATTTTTTTAGCTTCCATAATGGCCGCTTTTTCATTAGCGATGGCGCTTTGTTCTTCAGCTTCTTTTTTAACTATCTGAGCTTCGGCTTCTTTTGCTTTTCCTTCTTCTTCGTCTTTTTCTAATTGTATTTTTAATTCATTCAATGCTACCATTTGTTTACTTGCTTTTTCTTGTTGTTCTTTTAATTGCGGTTCTAATTCTTTAATATACGCACCCATCTCAGCCGCTGTTTTTTCTGATTCTGCTAAAATAATTAAACCATTTCCGTATCGATTTATTTCGTTATTAATTTCGATTGTTCTTTTTTGTAATAAATTTTTAAAGATATTTAATAATTCTATAAAACTCATAGGTGTAACGTAATTATGTCTTCTTAATTCTTGATAATATTTATTCGAATATGATATGACTCTATTTTGCATATCGACACAAATATTGATAATATTATCAAACATTGATTTTTCGATTTCTTTAGTTCCGTCTAAGTAAAATTTAGCAACGGAATTCAAGGCTTCTTCTGGCCAAGGTAAATACCAGTCTATATTTGTGCAACTAACTAAAGAAGGGAATGTTAATATTCTTTTACGGAAACCATCTCCGATGGGTGATAAACATATTACAAAATGAATTTTAGCTTTACAGTTTTCAATAAAAGCTGTCATTGTTTCTTGATCGTTGGTTAATTTTTTTCCTTGGGTGAATTCAGCAGGGATATTATCTTTAATTATTTGCAAATCTGCTGAATCTATTAAATTAGGAATTTCACCATTATTTAACATATTATTCAAATCTTGAATTTGTTCATCATTTATTTGATTATCTGCGACTAAAAACACTACTTCTTTATTTCCTAATTCTTTCATCATTTGTTTCAAAGTCCCAGTCCAGTCACTTTCATATTTCCACAAAGTCATACCGTAAATAAATGTAGCTAATATAGTCAACGATTTTCTTCCGGATCCTCCTACCCCGACTAAAACAGCGTTTCCATTATAAGTAGAAATAATTCTTAAAACTCTTGATAAATGTTCTATGGCATAATTAAATAAAACAAGGTTTAAATTACCTGCGGAGTTTTCTCCTTTCGGTGCAGCGTTATATGCTTCTAACTTATCATTTAATGTCTTTTTTAATATTTGCTCATTATCTAATTCACAATATTGTCCTTCTATGACACCTTTTTTTGGGTCGTTATCAATGAATATCATTGGAACAAAATCACCCCAAAGGATTATTTTTTCTTTATAAGTGTTTTCTCTTCTCATTGATATTTTCATTACTTTACCTAATATTTCATCATATACTCCTCTATCTTTTTCATCTACTAATCTATCTTTAAATACTCTTTCACATTCATGCATCCATAATTTAATCAAATCTTCTTCGTCTTTTATTGTTCTTCCATTCCCTCTAGCGATTCCCAGAAATACTCTACTTATATCTCTTAAATTAAATTGATAATGTGTCTTGGCTGGAGTTGCTTTGAATGATGAAGACACTTCTTGATACATTTGAATCGCTGAGTTAATTAATTGATCTTTGAAATTAATTATACTATTTGAAAAATTAGGCTGCTTTGTTTTAAGGAAGAACCATTCAGTTATTTTTGAATATATATTTATCATAGTTTTTTTACTATAAGTATCAGCATAGTGGATTAAATAATGTCTGAGATATCGGGAACTGACCGTACGTCCGGATGCTATTGAACCCATAGATGCTAAAAATGATACATCTACGACATTAATAAAATCTTTGTTATCACTAGTTAAATCATACCATCCACCATAATCCATCCATTGTCTTAATAATTCGATGGGTGGTTGGGCTCCATATTTTTCTTTTTGTGGCATGTTTAAATCATCAACGAATATAACACCTTTTCTGCCACCATTTGGTGAAAATTTTCTGAAAGTTTTTTGTAATTTTTTCTCAATCGCATCTTGGACAAATTTAGCCGATGTTTGCGCAGTCATACTTGTTTTAATATAACAGAAATAATCATTATCATAATTTGATTGAAGTGTTGATATTATTGTTAAAGTTTTTCCGGTACCTGTGGGGCCGGTTAATAATAGATGTTTTTTATTAGGTACGACTGATGTTACTAACCATCCCATTTTAAGTGTATCTGAGGTGGGTATTACTAATTCATTAAATTTAAGTGAATCTGTTATTTTTAATTCTTGTCTTCCGGGCATTTCCATCCATTTATGCCAATTTCCTGTTTCGATTAAATAAACATATTCCCATACATTATCTAATTGATGAATATTAGTATTTATTCGTCTCGGCTCCCAATTATATTTATTAGTCGAAAATTCACCATTAAAATTCAATTTATAATCCTTATTTACATCGTTACCTAAACACATATCGAATAAAAATGTTTGTAATTTTTGTGTTTTTACCACAGGGCCAAGCATACCTAAAATAACACTTGATATAATTAAGTCATCGATTTTATTCATATTTAATTTTCTATCATCGGATAATATTTCATCAGGATTTTTGTAGTCTTTCATATAACAGTCAAATATCCTTATATAGTTATTAACTAAGTGGAATTTATCACAAGGTAAACCCCATTCGACATTATCTTTAAATAAATATTCGATAACAGTATTAGTAACCCAGATTGAATTATCCAAAAATTGATTTATTAATTTTTCTGTGAAGTATTTACTAGGTAAATTATTCACATAAGATAAAATTAAATCATCAGTGGATATAGTATCCTGTTCACATAAAACCATTCCATTTCTTGAAACAGTAGCAGGTGAAGCCTCTTTTAAATCATCGACTTCGAATACTATATTCATATTATCAGCTAAGAAAATAGATGATGAATCTTCCAAGCATAATTTTTTATTATCGTCTAATAATGAATTCATGTTTTCTATCCATAATGTATCAACAGGACCATCAAATATTAACCATTTTAATTGTTGTTTAGGCTTTTCACATAATTCAGTCATTTTTACTTGTAATAATCCCTTTTTCCATTCTTTAGCATCAGTGAAAAATCCGTATAATTGTTTTTGTTCGATACTTTTTGGATTTAATATGATAGAATCTACTTTATTGTATCCTTTTTCCACTGGTAAATCAGATACAGCATGTTTTAATGTTAATATAACTTTACTTTTAGTCATTCCTGCTCTTCCGACTATCATCAAAGCATGTCTGACGTTCATTGTCTCGTATAATTGTATACATTTTTTTTTGAAGTTTTCGGTGGGTTGTAATTTTAATAACTTGCATTTTTCTATGATCATATTTTCTAAAAGAGATAAATCTAATTCCAAAGGCTCCACAGAAGGGAATAAATCGTGAATTAAATCATAGAATAAAGGAGTATCATTCGAGGTAAATTTAGGCAAGTTTACATCGATTATGGCTCTTAAAGATATTCGATCTTCAGGAAAAGTAGGATTATTTTTTTTTTCTTTACCAGCTGCGACTAATATGGCATTCAAAGCCCTCATACCGAAATCGTAGTGACTTTGGGAAGATAATTGCTCTGAAGATAATTTAAGACATGATACGATTTTAAACGATAAACTCTTTGCTGTTTGGAAACCGAAAGAATATAATTTAATTTGAGCTATTAATGAATAATCGGGAACCATCATAGCACAAGGTCTGAATAAAGCCTTTAAATTATCAGGCAACTCATTTCTTCCACTATATGAAGGATTCATCGTGATATTAATAGCACAAGTATCTCTTAAAGCTATTTTTTCGTGTTCTTCAAAAAAGAAGAAATCTAAATGAGCTTTTAACGCGTTTTGAATAGTTAATATTTGCTGGGCGATGACAGATAAAACCTCGGTATCAATTCTATTAAATTCATCAAAGCAACACCAACAACCTGAAGATGCTAAGCCTTTAAAGAATTTTGACATACCTTGAATTTTAATACCTTCAGTACAATTAAAAACATTACACATAACCCCTACGCATTTTGATAAATCTTTGACTGATTCAGTTTTACCAGTACCTGCGGGGCCCTCGGGTGCGCCTCCGTATTTTACATTATAAGCACCGAATAAAGTTCTGAAGCATCTATCTGTTAAAGGAGTGATAACCAATCTAGTGATGTTTCCTAAATATTCAAAACCGTAATTTAATGTTGTGGTAATCATTGAAACTGTTATAGGAACATAGTTTTCTTTTTTTTTCTTTTTTTTATCAGTGTCTTGATCTAAGGTGTGGAAATAATATCTCATTTCAGCTTTCCATTCAAAGTCAGTGATTTTCTCGATGTGTTCTCGGATTAATTTTTCTACGATGTCCCTATCGTGTACACTGACTACAATTAATCCACTCAAAGTAAGACTTAATAATGATGAAATATTCGTTCTTACTAAATCTACAACTTCTGATAATTCGACATCTAATTTATCCAAGAAATCTTTTAATTTATTATCCATAATTCCTGCTTCGACTCCCTGAGTCCAAATTACTTGATCAATAACTTGAATTAATTGTCCAGGCCAGTGCATTTCTTTGATCCAGTCAATTCTTTTTTTTTTATCTAAATCAAACAAAGCATCTCTTGATAATTTTTTCATTGTTTCAATCATACTTTGCTCCAGCATTCCCAGCCATACTTCAACGTTCCCTCTGCATACGTCACTTACGACGTTGATCTGTTCAGCCAAAGGAACGACTTCATCTTTAGAGGATACTAATTCTTGAATTATTGTATTGGTTTCATTGAAGTTAACGTGGTTAATTCCTTCGAAGCATTTCGATAAATGTGGCTGCACTAGTAATGGGTTTTTACTTTGGGCTAAAATTCTTAAAAGATCTTCATCAGAAACAAAGAAAAATCTGGGGAATTCTGTTCTTTTGATGTTTAAATATTCTTGTAAGTTCTTGATAACCTCTTGTAATTGTTTATTATTATCATTCAGGTTTTTGTATAAATTATTAAAGTTCTCTTTTTCCATAAAGGAAGCAAGTTCCCAAGCACAGCCTTCGAATTGATCCATGAATCCTCTCCAGAATTCATGCACTTTTTTAAAAACGGTTTTTTCTTGAGTCAAGGCTTTGTTTACTTCATCGGCATTGAATATTGGTTCAAGATATAAAAAGTTAAACTGGAATTTAATTACTTCCTCTAATATTATTTGAACATTTTTTATTTTTTCGTTTAGTTGTCTCGTATCGTTTTTTAATTTTGGGTCACTTTGTGTTACAGGGTTTCCCATTATATTAACAAGGTCATTGCTTACATCGTCTAATAAAATCAAAACGTCATCGATTTTATTTAAGCCTAATTTTCTTTCATCTTTGGGCTCCATTATGATGCAGGAATATTTTGCGGATAATTCTTTATATTTAGCGACGAATCCGGCTCTTCGAGATGCTTTTGATTTTATTAATTCAATTTGCTCTCGATGTTCTTTTATTTTTAATTGTTCTAAATC
>JAJJLE010029149.1:0-10179 GCA_023897235.1 Entodinium longinucleatum | reverse complement strand
GCAAAAGGTGTACCAGGTGGAGATAATTTTCCTCTTATGTTGCCTAGTGTTGGCGTAGTAGTCAAAGGAAATGAAAGAATCAAGAAAGGTAATAGAGATTTTGGAAAATTTTTTAAAAAATATTCATTAGAAGATTATCAAAAAATTTTGAAAGATAATTTACCTTTAGAAAATGAAAATTTAGTAAGGAAAAAAATCGAAAAAAATCAATCAAGTACTCTGATTGGAAATAGTAATAATTTAATGTCTCTATCAATTAATAATAGTGCAAATAATAATAATTATAATATGAGTTTTGATTTGCAAAATCCTTTAATTAAACAAGATACTATGTTAATCAAAATATAGAGACTCCTTCTTTTAATAATAATAGTGGCTCTTTGAATAATAAAATTATTAAAAATAAAGTATTGAATAATTCTTCATTTTCGTTTAATGATAATATAAATCCTAATATTAATTCATTAACAACAAGAAATAATCTTCATTTTAATTCAAATTTGAGTGGGTTTATAAAATTAAAAAATGCTCATAGTTCTTCATTGAAACTCGAATTAGATTCATTAAATGATTTAGATAATAAATATAAATATTTTTCTCCTGATATGAAGAGAAAAAAATTAGAAAATATTTTTTCCCAAAATTATAAAAAAATATTTAAAAAAGAAAAATTAGAAGATGATGCAAGTAAAGAATTGGATGAATTTAATAAAAGGATAATAAAAAATGGAGATTGGGGAAATACATCTATGAAAAAAAATGTTAGTAGTCAAAATATAATATTATCAAAACATAGAAATAAATCTCAACTTTTTAGAGAATTCGGAAATCAATTCATTAATAATTATAAATTAAAATTGCCAAGAGGAAGAAAAATTAGTGTTATCATATAATGCATCATTTTTTTGAAGTTTAATTTTTTTCATTTCAATCTTTTACATATAAATATACTCAAGCATTATTTTATTTATTATAATTAAATGAATTTTATATTTTAAAATTAATTTCAAAATATTTAAAGTATCTAAATCGCAAAAAAGATGAATCCTTTTTATTTATTTTATTTTTGGATTATATATCGATTTTTATGATTAAAATATTACATTTTAAAGTTGAGTTGAATTTATTCATATATTCTCAATAGATTACTTTTGTTATTTCAGTTATCGTTCATATTATTATTTATTAAATTATTATTATTATTCATGAGCATATTTTGATTAAAATTATTATTTGAACAATTAGCATTATTATTCATAAATACATTATTATTAAAATTATTATTTGTATTAAAATTTTGTTTAATGAAATTATTTATCGGATTTTGATTAGTTTTCGTAAAGGTAAGATTATTAATATTGTTTATTATGTCATTATAGTTATTTTTGATATTATTCATAGTTTTAGTATTTAGAAAGTTCTGATTCATATTACCATAATTATTTATTTGATTATTATTATTGAAATTATAATTATTCATTTGATTGTTATTATAATTATTTATTTGATTATTATTATTATTCATTTGATTGCCATTATAATTATTTATTTGATTATTATAATTATTATTATTTAATTGATTATTATTAATTCCAATATTATTATTATTTATTGGAATATTATTACAATTACTCATTTGGCTATTGATATTATAATTATTATTTTGATTATTATAATTATTTATTTGATTATTATTATTATTGTTGATATTACTTATTTGATTACCATTGCTATTATTAAAATTATTCATTTGATTAAAATTATTGTTATTATAGCCATTCATTTGATTATTTCCACTATTATTTTTTATTTGATTATTATTGGTATTTCCATTATTCATAAAATTATTATTGTTCACCGAATTAAAAGAATTATTATTATTATTAAAATTATTCATTGAGAAATTATTATTATTTCCATTATTATTATTCATAAAAGAGTTATTATTGGTATTATTCATTAAATTATTATTGTTACAAAAATTATTATTTATATTATTATTATTTAAATTATTGTTTATATTATTATTGTTGTTAATATTATTGCTCATCATATTATTATTATTAAAAGTATTTATATTATTATTACCATTAAAATTATTATTATTGCTATTTATATTATTAATATTTAGATTATTATTGAAATTGTTATTATTCACATTATTATTGAAATTTTTATTATTATTCATGTTACTATTAGCATTATTAATGGAATTATTGATATTCATATTATTTTGGAAATTATTGTTATTCATACCATTAAAATTTTTTCCATTCATATTATTATTGAAATTATTATTCATATTAAAGTTTGAATTATTATTCAAATTATTACTGAAATTGTGGTTATTCATATTATTATTTAAATTATTATTATTCGTACTGTTGTTGAAATTATTACTATTATTATTAATAAAATTATTATTATTTTGATTATTAACGTTATTGTTATTATTAAAAAAACTATTTTGATTATTATTTTTATTGTTTAAATTATTTGGAAAAATATTCATATTTGAATTTCCAAAATTATTAATGCCATTTAAATTACTTAGATTATTATTCGGGTTTCCAATGCTAATTTGATTGATATTCATATTATTATTGTGCATATTTATTAATGAATTATTTTGGAAATTGTTAATATTATTAATATTTAAATTAATATTTAATTGTTGATTCGTATTCATACTATTTTTTTTATTACAAATAACTTCAAAAGCGCCAATAATAGGCCTATGGCATGATAGTTTTAACTTCTTAGCATTAGTATAACTTAAAATCCTTATATCATTTTTTTTACAAAAAAAAATTCGATCACAGTAAGATGGTACTTCATCAATAGAATATTCATCAGAATTTAATTCATATTTATATGAAGGATCAAAATTTATTATTCCTTCAGTTAAATTATTTTTTAAAAATATATCATTTTCATGCTCATAATTAAATTGATCTAAACTCATTAAATCTCTGTAATTTTTTTCTTGAATTAAACATATAGAATCATCATAATTCATATTTTCATTTCTAAAATTTAATGCACCTAAAATAATCCAAAAATCAGAATCTTTTAATTTAACATCCTTTTCTTTACCCACATTTATTTCTTCTTTTAATAATAATTTTAAAGCTTCAAGTCTCTTTTTATTTTCTGTTACGCCATAATTAAATTTTGCACTTACAATTGAAAAAGATTTATCAAAATATTTAAATGATAAAATGAAAAAAATATTTTTGTCATCTTTGCTTTTATTTTCTTTAGTAGACGAAAATAAAAAATTAGGTAAAGAAGAAATGCTTCCAAAAATCATGATTATTTGCCCATTTAATTCATGTTGTATTATATCTGCATAAGATTGCCCTGAAAAATTTGAATTCAGAGTTTTTTTAATTTTTAACATTAAATTTTTTTTGTTTATAGATTTATTCATTTCTTGAAAAGAAATTATAACTAATTCAGGTGGTCTTTGCTCAAAATAAAAATTATTTTTAGTGAAAACTTCAGATATATCATAATCATTTTTTATATCAATTCCTCCAAGGTTCCATGTTATGCATAATAATTTGAAAATATTTAAATAATTCGATATAAATTTCTGCTCTATTTGCATATTTTGAGCAAGTATATTGTTATTAACATTAAAAATTGAATCAATAATTTCTTGATTTTTATTTTTATTTGTATTTAAAAATAAATTTCTTTTGAATTCTTTTGCATTATTTTCATATTTATCATTCATTTCATTAAATTCTTTATAAATTACTTCTTCATTATTTCTATTTAAATCTCCAATATTTATATTTATTCCTTGATAACTAATTTCTTTTTTAATAATTTTCCAAAATAATCTCATTAATGAACTAAAGCATATCAAATTATTGCCATATAAATTATTTATATCTATAAACCATAAAGTATTTTCTTGAATGGTTTGGTTACAATAAAATACAATAACATCTTTTAAATCAAGATTTTCAAAATATGTTTCTTTCCAATTTGAAGTGAAATTAATTGAATTAATTTTTTTATTTAACAAATTTTTATTATTTCTTTCAATTCTTTCCGAAATCTTTTTATCTGGAATCCCTTTATTTAAATTATTAACAATACATTTTACATTTTTAAATTGATTTAATTCCTCAACAAGAATAGCTTTAAAAGGCACAAATTTATTAATATTATTTACCGATTCACTACTAATATAAAAAACACTTGAAAATATATTTATTTCTTCATTATTTTTCATATTTTTAAAAAATGTAATCAACTCTACTTGCTTTATATATGTTGGAAAATCTCCAGAAATATTTATTATTTACATTTAAATATCTTTCAATAATTATTATATCAATAGTATTTTCATAATTGCCTAAATCGATATTATTTTTACATGAAACAAAGCCAAAAATATTTCACTATATAAACATTCAGGAATTTTAGCATCTAGAAATGGTTTCAATAAAGAATAATTTATTAAATATTTTTGTTTCAGTTCCTGATTGATTCGACTGGATTCTTTTAAGGGAACGCATAATCTATATTCATTTGAATAATAAAAATTTTTTGTTGAAAAAAAATCTTTAATAATCTTTTTATATTTTAAATAATAGCTTGTTTCTTTATTATTTGTTATATTTATTAATTCTATTGATTTTATCAAATAAATTTTTCCACTATAAATCTCCCCAACTTCTTCTGACGATAAAACAATACCTAAATATTTAATATAATTTAAATCCAAAATTCCTATTATAGCATCTGCATATTTTATATTAGTATTTGAAATTCCATTTTTGTTAGCAACAACTTGAATATTAATTTGATTTGATTTATTTATTTTTATTGTATTAAAATACAAATTATTAACTACATATATATCTGTTTCTGTTTCGGTAATACTAAATAATCTATTGTTATTAAGATTTTGAATACTATTTAAATTATTATTCAAAAGCATGCTTTGATGAGGAGTGTAAGATACATTATTTATATTATTAAAAGAATTATTAGAATTTTTATTATTATTCATTGCATTATTATAATTATTATTTTTGTTATTGAAGTTTGATTGATTATTTCCATTAAATGAAAAAGATTGCATTTTTTAATAAATTGAAGATAAAATTTTTGTATTTGTAAAATAGTGAAAATAATTAAGATAACAATTTTTTTATAATATTATTTTAATTAATTTTCTTCATTATAACACATACTTTTCATAGTAGGTTTCTCTTTGTAAAGGAAGTATTAAAATATAAATTGTTTGAATTTTTCTTTTATAATGATTTAAACCATTAATTAATCAATTTTTCATTTGGATAAATAATATTAGGAAAAATGATCTTTATTTAATAATTTGAATATTTTGGCATTTTTTTAGGAGATAAAAGGTAGGATTTTAATTTAAATGAATATGAATTTTTTAAAGTTAAATACTTATATATATACCAAAGCTTTATCTTCTAAGCCTAAACTATTATTTTTTATTTGTAAATCCTTGAACAATTTTACAGTGGCCTAATAAAATCACTAAAATAAAATTCTTGTGATTTATTTTTCATTTTTATCGGACGATATCCATATATGTCTAAATGATCCTCAGTTAAAGTACCTGTTTTATCAAAACATAATATATTAACTTTTCCAGCTGAATTAACTCTATCACGAGCAATGTACACTATTTATTATTTGTTGTTTTTTTAATCTAGAAATAGAATAAGATATACCAATACCTAAACAAGCAGGTAAAGAAGGAGGTACTGCTGTTATAATTAAATCTAAAGATTTGGTAATAATATCAGACCAATCTTTTGTTTGTCTTAAAAAAGGGATAAAAATAGCAAATCCTACTATATATAAAATACCCATGAAAGCGATATATTTATATGAATCTTTTTAGAATTTTTCATCCATTTTTTTAGGATGTAATATACTTCTGATAAGATTTCCTTTAATTGTTGAGAAACTTGTTTCTGTTACTAAAGATATTATTAAGCGTTTTTTTTCTCTAGATCTTTTTTGTATTATTTTAGTGCCAGCAAATAAAAAATATTTTTTATAGGCATCATAATTAAAATGACTTTTATTTTTGGTATTTGTGATTTTATTATAGGAGTATATTCACCTGTTAACATAGATAGCTTCATTTATTATTACAGTACCTTGTATTAATAAACAATCACAAGGTATAGCTAAACCTTCTTCTTGTAATTCAAATATATCACCAGGAACTAATTCTGTACTTGACATTTGTTTAAATTCTGAAAAATTTGTTTGTGGATCTTTTCTTAATATATTAACTCTACAACTATATTTAGACATTTGTTGTACACTTATTAAATTTTTTCTTGTTTCATAAGTACCTACTCCTAAAGAAATTAAAGTAGTAAGTGCTATAATAGAAGCATAATATTCATATTGATTAGTGTACCTTAATATTACACTAAATACTTGAAATAAATAAAAAGTATCAGCAAATTTTTTAATTAATAATTTAATAACATTATCTACATTAATATCTAAATCATATATACCAAATATTTCTCTTTGATATGCTACTTCATCATCTTCTGATAATCCTTGTGCACATTCTGCTAATATTTGTTCATTTGTTGTATCTAATTGATATTTTAAAGAGACAAAATTTAATTCCATAGGATCAAATATATATTTAAATGATTTATATTCAAAATATATTATAAAAAAAAGGAACAGCTCTTGGTATATTTACATTATAATTACTTTATAAAAAATTTTGCCTTTTTTCTAAATATGGTAAAGTTGGTTTTTTTAATTTAACAAAAGTAATTTCACCATCAGAGCCAAATACAGCAACCATTGATGCTTGTCCTTCTGGAACTATTGAATAATATAAACCTAATTTTAATCTTGGAAACCAATAGATAGAAAATAATAATAAAGAACCGGTACAAATTGTTAATATTACACATATTATATATTTATATTAAATTGGAAGAGATTGGTATTATATGATCTATTTGATTATGTTCTTCACATGCTGGATCATAATTTGATATATGATATTGATTTCTGTTAGGATTCATATTTTTAAAATCTTGAGAACCTAATCAATCTTCATCATTTTCGTTAAATGAATTTAATGATAATGTTGGTTTTTTCATTTTTTTTAATTATTTTTTTATATTATTGAAGTTAATTTAAATTATTTTTAATATTTATTTTATATATAGTATGCTTATTTTTTAAAAGAATTTTTTGGTTAATAAATTAATTTAAAATAATATTTCATTTAAAATAATAATAATAATTTAATAATAAAATTATTATTTATTATTTTTTATGAGTTCTTCATTTAAATTAAAGCTTGAAAGGTCATCATTGTTAATCTTCTAATATTTTAATAAGATAAATATCGGATATATTAAATATATAATGCTTTTTTTCCTTTTTTGTGATTTTTTGAAAAAGAAAGAAATTTCCTTGAATTTTTTCTATTATTCCTTCCAATACAAAGTCTTCACCGCAATCAAATTGAGAATAATATTTTAATATTAATTTAACTTTTTTATTTAAAGCAAAATTTTTAATTAAAGTATAATCTATTTTATTATTTTATTCATAATAAGGTTTTTCTTCATAAGGAGTTTTTTCCATTTTTATATAAATAATATATTTATTTTTTTATTTATTTATTAAATTAGATAAATAATTTTATTTTTTTTTATATAATGGTTTTTGGGTTTTATTTTTGTCAGTATTTGTTTTTACATTTTTGATACATTTATTTTGCTTGTATGTTGTTTTTTTAAAGTTGTATTTTCAGATTAATTTTTTTTATGTTTGTTTTATAAGTTTGGTGTTTTCAATGAGTTAGGTTTGATTGTATATTATTGTTTGTATTTATGTAAATTTTTTATTGATGCTTGGTGTGTTTATTCGTCATCTAATCCTAGAAATTTTGCCATTGCTTCGACTTCTTTGTCGATATTTATGTCGTGGTTATTTCCATTTTTTTTTGGCCTGCCTAATTTTTTTCTTTTTGATTTTTATTTTTATTTCTCTGTATATTATTTGTTCAAATTTGTCAAGTGAGCATTCTATCATATACCATTTATCTTTGTCTCAAAGTGGTATTCCTTTCCTGAATTGTTTGGAGTTGGTCGGGGATTATTGGGATGCCACTTATATTTTTTTTGTTTGCATCAATAATTTCTTTTATTAGTTGTTCCGTGTTTTATATTATTTCATCTTTGTGTTTTGCTAATTCTAAGTCTATTTTCAAGTCATAAATTTGTTGGTATTCTATGAGTGGTTTTAGGTCGTTTTCATCTGGAGGATCAAGATCTTTTATAGCAAATGTTCCCATTTTTTGGATATATATATTGTGAAATTGTGAGGGAGATATTCTTTTTAATTTCTTGAATATCTGGTTCTTTTTTGTTTAGAATATATGCTTTTATTATACCTTCTAAGAAATGGATGGGAGCGTTCAATGAAATTTCAAGTATTCTTGGTAGTTTTGATTTCGCTAAATTTTCTGCGTAGTTTGGTATTTATTCGCCTCGAAATAGTCATTTAGAGGATTCTTTATAAATGATTTTTTCATATTCTTCAAGTTCGTGGAAGTTATTATTTGAGAGAAAGTCCTCTATTAAATGCTTTACTGGGATTGTGTTATTTGGTTCTTTTTGTAGCCAAAGTCTAAATGATATTTTGCATGAATCTCTAAAGAAAGAGAGGTGTTCCGGAATTTTGAGAGACCTTATCGATTTTAGCACTTTCCCAAAGGAATCAGGTCTTAGCTTTTATAGTATCATTATTAAACCATTATTAAAAATAATAAGTATGCGAATTTTGATTTTATGTATGTGTTAAATAATTTGACTTTAGCTCTCCTTGAGATATGGTTTATGTTGTTTTTAACCATTGAATTTATTGAGCCGTAGTCGAATCTATGTATTATATTTGTTGTTTTCCCTTGTGAATCTATGTATTGGCCGAGGTATTTAACTGTTAATGTGGATGAAAGGATTGTTTTGGTTTTGGTGTCGGTTATTGTGTCGTTTTCTGTATCTGTAAGGAATTCGCATTTTCTTAAGTTTAATCTCATACCGAGATCTTCTAAGAGTGTATGCGCTGTGGTTAAGGCTTGTTAGAGGTCCTCTTTCTTTTTCGCACTAATAATTATGTCATCTACGAAGGCTTGAATCACTACTAAAGGGTGTTTTTCTGTTATTTGGGTAAATAGTGAGTTTATGTAAATGAGGAAGAGGATCGGCCCGTAAACTGTCCCTTGGGGAATTCCTCTTTGCGGGTGGATTATGGTTTCCATTATGGACATGTTAATATATTTGTATAATTTTCTGTCGTTTTGATCTTTTATTGTTATGTTTATGTTTTGTATTAATTTGTTCCTGTTAACCATATCGAAAACTTTTTCTAGATCTAGAAGAAGGCTGTATTTAAATTGCTCTTTATTTAGTGTGTATAGTAGGTTCATTTTAGCGGTTGCTGTGCTCATTCCTGATCTGGCACCATGTTGATGATTATAGATGAGTGGTTGTAATTTGTTTTTTAGGTAGGCATTTGTAATTTTGTCTACTACCATATAGATCGCGGGCATTATGGTAATTGGTCGCACATCTTTCCATGTTTCTACAAAATCTTTTTTCCTCTTTAAAATTATCTTTGATGTTCTGTGAAGGATGATTTCTCCTGTTGTACTTTCAGTAATTTTCTTTATCAGTACTGCTAATTTATATGCTGCTGTAGCTAGATTTTCTGATTGAATATGTTCCCATAGTTCTCTTTGATTTGTACCATATGCATCTCTTGCGTGACTTGTTGGTTTTTTTCATTTATTTTTTTTGACTCAGGAAATTTAGTGATGACTTCTAGTTGTTGCAGGAATAAAGTTGATAAGTCTTCTTTAGTGCAGTTAATTATACGATCATGTTGGTAGAGATCTTTGAATCCTTTTGTAATTTTTTCTTTTTGGCTTTCTGTTTCTGGTTTGAACCATATATTTTTGGTTCCTATTTACATGAGAGTTGTTAATCTTTGGTAGGGCTCTGAACCCAGTTGTTTTGTCTCTATGAGTTTCTAATTTCTTCCGCTTTTTTTCGTATTATTTCCTTTAATTTCTCTTTCTCTTTTTCTTTTAATTCGATAAAGTTTTCTGTGTAGTTTTCATTT
>JAJJLE010029148.1:0-10182 GCA_023897235.1 Entodinium longinucleatum | reverse complement strand
GATATACCCCATATAGAAATAGGCACTGATGAATTTTTTGAATTAGACCAATTAGGATTTAATCAACTCAAAGATACTGTTTTCGTTTTAGTTGCCGGGGGCTTAGGGGAAAGACTTGGTTACACTGTTAATTGATAATATATAAATATTAAATCATAAAATACAAGCAATTTTAATCTAGAACAAAAGGAAAAAAAAAGTAATTTATTTTACAATAGTATTTTTTTTTATCAGGAATACAACGACAATGAGCCATCAATCTATTATTATTGATATTAAAAAACAAATTCTTTTATGCATTTTAATATCCAAATAAAATTCAATCTTAGAGATATATTTTCATTTTGAATTAAGAATATTTTTCATTAAATATTAATTAAAAAATTTTGCTTTACCTTTCCTTCATTATTAATAATCCATAATTCAATAAAAAATGAAGAATAAATGATTTAAGTATAATTAATCATAATCTTAAAATAAATAACACATAATTTTTATTTATTTAATATTTCAAATTTTTATAATATTTTTAATTTAAATAATCCTTATGCTGGCAATTCTTCTCTTTTTTTAAATTGTTTCAAATTAGATTTCGTTAATTTTTTAACCCAATTCGGCGTTCTCAGAATTTCAATCAAGAAATTAAAATAAAATTCTTCATTTTTAAAATCATGCAAATACCTCGATATTTTTATACCTTCGCAAAGTCTCAACAATTTTTCCGGACTCGGCATTTCACTTATCATAATAGATGAAGGATTATACACAAAAATCGCAGTAACGTAGGTACCAATAACTAAAATAAAAGCAGAATAAAAGCCTATAACACTATATCCGAAAGTTCCTGAAGATACTTTCTCATTTAAGACATGATATTGTATGCCATGATCTCCATTAACCTCTTCAAAATATATTTCAATAGAATTATTACCTTTTGTCTGCAATATTAATGTTGAAGTTTGATTTAAATCAACTTCTTTTGGCTCAGATGACGCACTTAATCGAACAATGTGGGAAAATCCTGAAATATTAAAACTTATATCTTTTGTTTGATTGCTATTTGTATAATTGAATTGATTATAAAGGTCTTCTAATCCTTTACAACCTGAGCTATTTTTATTAGCAACATAATCACATACATTTAAATTCGATTGCTGTTTTACTGTTCTTGCATCCGAAGGATAAGACCTCATGAAATCTATTTCTATCTTAAGTTCACATTGAATGATTCTTTCATCTGATGATTTTAGATCGCTATTTTCATTATTTAAAAGAGAATCTAAACTAGATAAAAGATGATTTATTTTGAAAGAAGAAAGAGAATTTTCAGGTTCTGAATAAAAAGAAATAGTTTGAATTTGTTCTCTAGGAAAAGTTTTAGTATAAGAAGATTGAGAATAATTATATTTATTCCAGTCTTGGTCAGATATAGTATTAATCGATTTAGCCCAATTATTTTCAAAAATTAAAATATTTCTTTCCTGTTTATTTTTATCAATAAATGACATATAAATTTTAATATCAGACGAATTTACATTATTTATTTCACTAGTGGGATTCAAAGAACTAAATATGATTAAAGGTCCAATTAATATTGCAATTAATAAAAAAGAGATTGAGCCACCCTCTAAAATTTGTGATAAAATACTATTTTTTTGGCCCACTGGTTTATCTTCTAAACCATATTTTAATCTATATGTTTTAAAAATTTCATCATAAATATATTCGAATTTAAACCAATCAAATATTCCAAAAGAAGTTGATGTAAATGTCCAATCTACTATATTTTTTATTTGGTAATAAAACGGTATCAACTTGTATATTTCATATATTTTTCCATTAAAAGACTCAACATTTTTAAAAATAGATGTTCGTTTAAGGTCGTAAAAACCATATTTAATTTGCAAGGCAGAAAAAGTCAGATAAAATAAATATATTAAATAGAAAAATATAATAGAAGCATTTTCTTGAAAGTTATTACATTCATCATTATAATTTTTTTTTACGCAATATGTTGCATTATATATATTATAATTTCCATACATCGTAATATAAAAAAATATAAACAAATGAGATAAAATTGTTAAAAGAATATGAAGAATATATTTACCTAGCAAAGGTTTATTAAATGTTTCATTTTGATAAATAGAAATATTATAATCTTTGTTTATTTTATTAAGATTTTTGAGGGATAATAATTGATTATCTTCTTCTTTAAAATCTCCAATGATCTGTTTTATTTTTTCCTTTTGATTCTCCCTTTGAATAAAATTTTTCATCTTTGTCATAAAGAATATAATCATATGTCACTAGATATCTGTTTTGCTTTAAATATATTACTCTATCAACAATTAAAATTATCATATGAATTAAAACAAGAATAACTGTCATTCCACTGAATTGGTTTGTTGAAATATTTACATCACCATATGTTTTATCTTTAACCATTGTCGTGTAAAAAATTAAAATATAGAAAATTAATATAATCATAGATAATGTATATAAATAATAATAATCTCTTCCGGGTTTTTCATTTCTTAATATTGGAAATAATTTTTCAAAATAACCAATTTCTTTATCTTTCACCATTGTCATTGTCTTCCTTTTTTGGAGTTTTTCATTTGAAGTCATTTTTCTTGTTATTCGATTCTCTTCTACTTTTTTTAATAAATCTTTCATGTTTTCTTGTTTAAAAGTTTTATTTTTATATTTTGAAACTCTTCTCATTGCTTTTTCTATATCTTCATAAAAAATTTCATCATGCTCCCAAAGTCCTTTTATCCATAATATATTTCGATTAATAGTTAAAACAATAAGCACTAAAAAATCGACAGATAAATTTTTAATTAATTCATTATTATCTTCAAAAATTTTTATACCTAAAGGGAATTGATCAGAAAATATTTTTAGGCCATCCCGATCTACTTGGTCATAATAATATATAATTTTTCTAATTAATTCTATCTGAATAACATATTTAATAACTATAATAATATATGTATAAATATAACAAATTCTCCAATATATTTTTGAAGGTCTTGGATTTTGAAGCAAAGCATAACAAAAAATTGAAAGAGGATATACTATTGATATTATTGAAGCATTTACCATGTGATTAATTATCATAAATAGATAGCATATCCAATAAAATTTATTTGAAATAATTGTTAATAAATCTTTTAATATGTTTTTCACTAAATACCATTTTAAAAAATATTTATTAAATAAAGTTCCTTTTTTCAAATTAAATATTTGTTTATAATTATCATTCAATAATAATTTTTTCATTTCTTCATTTTCTTTATCTTCTTTATCATTTTCCTTTTTTGATTTTAATGAAGATAAAAATTTTTCTAATTTATTTCTATCCATTTTATCAATTAAATTCAAGAACTTTTTAAGATTATTAATTTCATTTTCTTTAAATGATGATAAATGCAATTTATTAATTTTATCATATATTAATTTTTCAATTTTCGGAGTTTGTTCATTGATTCCACTAAGTACATTTATTATCATATTATTTTCTTTCATATAAGACGAGATTCGTAAGCAATAAGCTTTTTTGTTCAAAAACGAATATATTTTTAATAAAAATGTTTGATCAAAAATCCAATCCTTTATTATTTTTTTTACCATCTTTTCATCAAATAATTTATTTTCATCTGTAATCTTTGATTTAATTATGTCATCATTATTCTTTATAAGAATCGCTTTTTTCATCAGATTCCGAATCTTTAATGCTTCCCTTTTCAATTAATTTAATATCATCAATGAGATTATTATTATTATTATTAATAGAGTCTTCCTTTTTTATCAAATTTAAATCTTGTTTCATGGTAGAATTCTTTTCTAATTTTTTTGACAATTCCTTTATTAGATTTTTAAGTTCCCTCATTGATTTTTCTGTCTGGTGTTTTATCTTTATTGAAAGATTCATTGCATTAATTCTCTCATTATTAAAAACGATTGTATTTATAATTGAATTCAATCTGAAAGCATGCATCTTTAATTTAATAATATAGCTCAAATAAAATATTTTGAAGCTTTCAGAAGAATATATAATTTTTTGAAGAGTCATTAAAAAATAGCAAAAACATTTTCCTAATAAATAAGCAATTCTTCCTGTCATTTCATATTTTTCATTAAGTATTTCTCGAAATCCTAAAAATCTTATCATAGCTATAAATCCAAGATGTTGATTAATAAAATCATTATAATATATTAATATAAACTGAAAAATTAAAGAAAAAGCAATATCAATAATAATAATAAATCTCAAAACTTTTTTAATAATGAAAGAATAAAAAGATGTATATCCTTTACTAAGTAAATGACAAAAGTATAAAAAATAAAGACAGAAAAATATAATTATTACAGATAATAATCCAGGAGTAAGCATTAATATTGTTAATATTATTATAAGAAAAAGATTAGGAGAAAATAAAAATAATATATAATAAAATATATTAATATTAGATTTTTGGTTTTTAGTTCCTTCTAATATTTTTCTATTATCCTTTTTTAGCTTTTTCATTTTTTGTTGCTCATCATATATATTCAAAATTTTATTCATATCATTATAAGATGACATTTCTACATTAAAATTTGATTTCATAATATGAGCAATTTTTTCGTAATCTTCTTTTGTAATATTTGATAAATATTCTTTTAAATATTTATCTTTCAATAATTGATAAATAATATTGTTTTCGATATCTTCTTTTTTTTTGCCAATTATCATACTTAAATGATGAGGTTTATCTTCTTCTTTTATTTTACTTCTAGCAGGTGTAAGAGTTTTACTAAATTTATATTTGTTAATTCGGGGATTATCTTTTAATTCTTTTTTTACACTATTCGTTTTACTTCTTTCTTGTAGCTCTTTATCAAAATTATCTTCATCATCTAAGTCCATTATTATATCATTTAATAAAGACTTTTCTGAAGTAATATTTTTTTTCTTTGGCTTAAATTTTTTCTCATTATATAAAGAATAACTGAAATAATATAAATATATATAAATTAAAAAAATTAAAATATTTTCACACCAAATTAATAAAAGCTCTGATCTATTAATCCCTACACCAATAAGAACGCCATGTTTAATATAATCTTCTTCTCCAAGAAATTTTGCAAATATTGGTATTGATAAAGTTTCATTCAAAATAATTAATATTTCTATATCCATTTTTGGCAGAGTATTAGGCTTCATATCTGATATAAAAATTAAGGATTGAATTGAGATTGAACTTATAATAACAATAAATAAGATGTAGATTTTATTAATATTTTTTCTTTTAAATAGCAAAATTATAATTAAAATAATATATATGAATGACCATATATTTATTTTTAAAACTACACAACACATTATACAAAATATTATGAAATATTTGTATATTTTATTAAATACTCTTAAAAATGTTATAATTTTTTCTTTTTTTGAATTAATAATTATTTCGGATAAATTTTCTTCATTATCTTGATTACCTTGAATATTTAAAAATTTGATTTTATCTAAATCTTCATAATCTTTTATCATTTTTTCAAATATATTTATATTTTTTGCTGTTTGATTCTTTTTTAATTCTAATTTTTTGGAAAATGATGCAATGTCCATTAAGTAAATTTTTTCTTTATACAACTTTTTATAATTATTTCTGTTCTTTAATTCCAATTTTTCGATTATTGAAATGATTAATTTTATATATTTGGAAATGAGAACTAAAAAAAAAGATTCTATATATAAATAATTAGATTCTAAAAATTCAGAATTATCTGCATAATTATAAATACCTAAAAGATATGCAATTGATTTAATAAGTTTCCCAGAATAATCTAATTTTTCTAAATATTTACATTCTTTTTCTATATTATATTGTTCATCTTTACATTTAGATTTTAATCCAAATATTATGCTGTAAAGATAACTCATGTAAAGAAATAATAACGTAAAAAATAATATGAATTTATATGAGATAAATTCATATTTGTTTAATATTTTCATCTTTTCTTCTTTTTCATCCTTTTTATCTTTAGCTGATAATGAATTTCCTGAAAATTTTTTCATATTTGATAAAACATAATGAAACATCAAAATAATATTAATAGAAATAATTAAAAAATAAATAACCAAAGAAACAGATAATTTATAATTTGTGAAAATATAACAAAATACCAATATCAAAGAAGGAAAAAATAACTTTAGAATAAAATTAATCAAAAGACATAAACAATATAATAAATTTAAATTAAAAATTTCATTTTTTATATCCATAATTTTTATTTTATATTTTTCCTTTATTTCTTCAATATCATCAAATTTTATTGGTTCTTCTTTTTTATTAATAATAATAGTTTTACGAGCTTCATTAATATTATCAAGTTGGAAATTATCTGGATCAAAATCCTCTTTTTCATTATTAATTTTTTCCTCAGTAATTTTTTGCTCTTCTAAATTTTCAGATTTCTCAATTTTATTATTATCAATATTATCATCATTTTCATTTTCTTTTTTTTCTTCGTTTTCAATAATATTTTCTTCTTTATTAATATTAATAATAATATTTTCTTCATTTTTTTTATTTTCAATAATATTAGGAATAATAGGTTCTTCATTATCAGAAATAATAATATTATTATTCTTATCATCTTTATTAATAATTTCCTCTTCATCAATTTCATTATCATTTTCAATATTAGATTTTTTTAATCGTTCAGATAGGAATTTAAATGCATGATAAATTAGCTTTGAAAGAAAATTTGATATAAAATGAGGAAGTAATTTAATTAATAAATTTTTTTTTTCATAATTTTCAAAGCCTAAAGATGACAAATTTTTTAAAATCATATTTTCACTTTTTTGAATCATTTCATAAATACCTAAAAATTCTAAACATAATATTTGATAAAAATATACAAGTGAAGTATTTATAGCGCAATATACTATTAAAATTGAATCTATCTTTGAAGAAATTTTTGTATTGCTAAAAATATTTTGACTAGAAATAAAATATTTATAAATTAATACAAAAAATATTGCTAATTTTATACTAGTCAATAAGTTTATTTCAAAATTACAACAAACTAAGAGGAATGCTATGGACATTCCATATATATAGATTTCAATTATTATTGAAATAATTATAAAAATAATTTTTTTTATAGTTTTCTGATTTTGAAATTTCATCTTTAAATAATTCAACATTGAGTTATTTTTATCTTTTTTTAATTCATTATATTTTTCAGAAGTAAGTAATTTATCTTGAAGGTAAAATACATAAACTGCAGCATAGCACCATACTTCTATATAAATATTAATTTCATAATTTTCTCCATTTTTTGATACAGATAATAAAAACTCGAATAATTTATAATTTTCAATAAAAAATTGCTCATAATAATTGTTTGTTATAGCAACAATATATTCAAATAAAAATAAAATTTGGATTAAAATCAAAATTAATTTACTATATTTTTTAGTAACATTTGGAAAAAGAATTTGAATAAAGAAAATTATTATGAAAAAGAAATGTATTATATTAATTGTATGCATTGAAATAAAATACATTGCAATTAAAGTTATTTTATCAATATTATTAAAAAACAATTTTAATAAAACATTAAATAAAATTAAATCTTTTAATTCATCTTTGTTCTTTCCTTTTTTTTTCTGTTCTTCTTTTTTGTCAATATTATTCTCTTCTTTAATTTTATTATTATTATTATCTTTATCTCCATCTATTAAAGGCTCTTCATTTTCATCGTTTATTTCTTTAATTTTATCATCTGATTTAATCAATATATTATTTTCTTTTGGAATCTTTATCTTTAATTTCATAGAATTATATATATTTAAAAAAATAATGATAAATATAGAATATATTCCAACTAATATATAGTGCAAATTAGAATCATCTTTTACAAAAGCAAAATCTTTATATAATCTTTTTTTTCCTTCAGATAAGTTTTCACTTATGCCATTAATATTACTAATATGCAAACATCCTATTGTAATTAAATTTATTGGAATTAATAAAAAAATAATTAAATTAAAGATAAATCTTGGACTATTGAAAATAAACGAAAAAAATATAAAAATAAAAATTACAAGAGCAAAAAAATTTTTTAATTGCAGCATCCAAAATAAAGATAAAATCCTAAATACAAGCCAAAGTAATTCCATATTTGGAAAAAATTTTTTTAAAGCACTTTTAATTTTATTGCACCTGCTTGCTTCTTTTGTTTCTTTTTCAATTTCATTTGGCTCATTATTTAATTCATTTTTTTTAATATTTTTATTATCTTGATTTAGTTCTATAAATGTCCTTTGAATACAAGTAAAGATAACAATTGTTAATATACAAGCTAAATAACTAAATAATTCATATAAAAAAGGAATAATAGAATAATAATAAGAATAATTAAAACCAATTTGAGTTAAAATTGAATAAACTTTTTCGATGTTTTCATTATCTTTTTTTATTATATTTACTTCCAAATATTTTTTTTGTAATGAATGTATATTAAAAATATTTATGAGTATAAGATGAATCGAAAGAAATATTAAATAAACTATAGTTACATGCCTTATAAAATTAAATGAAATTATTTTTAATGATAAAAGAATTAATATAATATGATAAAGCATCAAATAAGCTAAAGTCAAAAAAGATTTATTATATATTGAATTTATTAATATAGAAAAATATCCTAAATAAATCAAGATATTTATTTTTGATTTGAATTCTATTTCAGTTAAAGATTTAATATCATTAAATTCAAAATCAATAGTTTTATAACAACGATTTATAAAAAATGCAATTAAAGAAATTATTAATAGAAAAATTTCACCAAATAAATTTAGCATTATTTTAAAATCCCATTCTTTTCCTTCCATATATCTTATTCCCAAATTAGAATATAAATCAATGTGAGATTCATAATAATCGGTGTGCCCTTTTTTAATTATTATAATAAAGACAAATTTCGCAATTATTAAAAAAATTGAATATATCAAGGATATTTTTTCTATTTTCATTTTGATATATTTTATTAAATTATTATTATATTTTAATGTTAAGTAAATATATGATATTCCAAGTATGATATTTGGCATATATAATGCACTAAAATTAAGAGATGAAGAAAGTAATAAAAATATCATCATTAAATGATCTTTCATTTTATAGATGGATATTACTTTATTTATATTAATCTCACTTTCAGTTGATTCTGCATCAAGTGTATCTTGAGTATCTTCAATAGTTTCAAAAAGTAACATTTCATATCCTTTTATATTTGGTGAATTATTCTCAGAACTTGTTTCACTCAATAATGATTCTTTATCTTCCTCTTTTTCATCATTATAATTATTTTCATCTTGGCTTTCTTTTTCTTTCATAATTTTTTTTTTTATATTTTATTAATGATAAAATTATCTTTAAAGGATGTAGTTAATTATTTAATTAATTAATAATTATTAAAATTAATTTAATTAAAGTTTATCTTTATTATTAAATAAAAATTCAGTCTAAGTAAATACTATTCTTATATATATTAAAATTGTTATTAAAAATATTTTTATCAATTATAATTCATATAGCATAAAATATTTAAATTTTTTTGATTGATTAATTTATATATTGAAATTTATATAGATTATGAGAGTTGCCATATATTATACTAAAATAAATTATTAAAAATGATAAACCTTACATTTTCAAATACTGAAGGAAAAATTTTTAAATAATTTTATAAATTGTATTTTAACTATATTTATTTCAGATAATGCTTTATATTTATTCATATTTTTGAATTATTCTTTTATTATTAAAATAATGCCAAAGACGAATCTGAGTTTGAAGAAATGGATTAACTAGCATTTAAAAGAAATTCAAAAGGGGAATAAATTTTTTATTCCTAATAGAGTTGGATTAAAGTCACTAATCAAAAGAATCAACAAAAAATTGTTACCATTTTTTTAATAGATATTTATGTTATAAGAGATTTTTAGTATGTCTAAGAACAAAAATTATTAAATATTTAATAAATATATAAAAAAATATATATACCGTATGTAACGGATTTGTGTCCCCCCTCGTTTCAGAGCGTAGACTCAAAATTGAGAGTTGGGGAACAAATCCTTAGATAATAAATTTGAATAGAATTTTTCAAATA
>JAJJLE010029147.1:0-10298 GCA_023897235.1 Entodinium longinucleatum | reverse complement strand
TTAAATTATTATTTTTTATATTGTTGCCTTGATTTATAATTTTAATATTATTACTATTTTTAATCATTTGAGAATTATATAAACTTAAATTACGAACATTATTTTGAATGATACTAATATTTTCATCCAAACTAGAATTTTCATTATTATCCTTGTTTGAATTTTCTTTTTCTCTATTTGTTTCTAATGTAATTAATTTTGATTTTTCTTGCTCTGGATAATCCACATTATAATCACTTACATTTTTATTTTCATTACTTAATTTTGAATTATTTTTATTTTTTTGTTCAATATTATCATTATATATTATTTGCTTTATAAAAGTTTTACTTTTATTATTAATATCAATTAAATTTTCTTTTAAATTACTTTTATAAATATATTCAATTTTTGGTTTCATTGTTTTACTTAATATTTTAGTTTGAATATTATTTCCATCTTCATTCATATAAGTCATACTTGTTTGAGATTGATCATTATTTATAGTATTATCATCTTCATATTCATTACTTTCATTATCATTTATATTTTCATTATTATTATTATAATTATTTTCATTATAATTATGATTTAAAGATATAATTTCTTCTCTGTATTCACAATTCATATTTCTATAAGGAGAATAAAATTCAGATATCTGACTTTCTTCAACATTACTCATTTTTTCACTTATTATTTTACTATTTGATGCTCTTTCATCTAAAGCAGTTTCTTCATCTGTATAATTCATTAAATTTATTTTATTATTATCAATATCATTTTTATTAATTTTTTTATTTGATAATGATTCTCTATAATAATATTTATATTTTTCATTATTTGTTTCTCTTAAATAATTAGGATTTACTACTATCTCAGGTGATGGTAATTCTAATATTAATTGATTGTTATTATTCTTAATATTATTATTTATTTTATTATGAATAATATCTTCATAATTTTTCCAATACATATGAAGTTCTTTTGGATATTTATTACTTGTATCATTAATAATAATATTTCTATCATTACCATTAAATTTAAAACTATTTTTAATTATTTCATTATAATTATTTTTATTTGAGTTTGAATTTATTTTTTTAAGAACATCATATTCAGAACTTCTTTCTGAATTTTCTGAATTATTTTTTATTTCTTTTTGTATATTATATTTTATTTTTCTATTTAATATTTTTGATATTTCTTCATCATTAATATTATTATTTTTTTCTTCTTCATCATCATTTCTAATCTGTTTTATATTAGGACTAGATTTTATTTGAAAATGATTCTCATCTTTTTTTATATTATTAATATTCCAATTTTTCTCTTTTCCTTTTATATCAAAAATAGCACCATTTTGTTCTAATAAATTCATATTTTTTTTATATTTAATTAAATTTATATTATTTACTTTTTCTTTATTATTTAATTCATTCCAATTTTTTTGAGGGCTTTGCACTGATATATTCCCTTTATAATAAATGGTTTCTACATTTTTCTTGGATAATATTGTTTCTTTTTTTTCCTTTTCTATACTAAAAGAACGATTACTTTTTGGTTCAATAATATTATTCCAACTTTTCTGAATTCTTTCATAATTTAAATCAGTATTTTCTATTTGCATTTCATCTCTAAATTTTCTTTCTTTTTCTAATATATTTATTTCAAACTTTTCTATATTTAAAATATTCTCTTTTTTATTATTTATATTATTATTAATATTATTTTGCTTTTGTATTATATTATTTGATTTGGAATGAATATGAAATTTATTTATTCTAGGTTTTTTAATATATATATTATTATTAATATTCTCCTTATTTTTAATTTTATTATTAATATTATTATTTTCTCTAATAATTTCAGTTTTTTTAATTTTATAAATTTCATTATTTTCTTCTTCGATGTAATTGTTATTATTTGATAAAATATTAAAATCACATGCATATTGTATTTTATTTGGAGGTATAGGTATAATAATTTGATATAAATTTTGTTCTTGTATTATTTGCATATCTTGTGAATTTTGCATTTTTAATTTTTTACCATCAAAACTTTTATTTTTTATAAACTGATTTTCTATTTGAGTAAAAGATTTATTTTTTATATTATAATCATTAATATTTAAATTATCAGAAGAAAAAGTTCTTCTCTTATCCTTTTTATTACTTATATTATGTATTTTAATATCATATTTATATTTTTTATTACTTGATGAATTCTTTGAATTAATTTCTGAATAACGATTTTTATTAATTTTTATTTTTTCTTCAGATAAATTAGTTATACTTTTAAATCTATGATTATTATGTTTATTAGTATTTTTTTCTATGATATGATTATTAAATTCATTTTCATTATTAATTTTAATATTTTTTTCAGGAGATAAATATTTCACTATTTTTTTAGAAGTATTTGCTTGATTATTTAATTCTTCATCAGAAAAATATTCTATATATTCACCATTATTTATAGCCATATATTTTTCCTTATTGTAATTTTTAAAATTTTCTTTTTTATTAATATTATTATTAATCAATATATTATCTTTTATTTCATTTCTATTATAATTTTTTGGACAAATGCATTTACTATTTTCTTGATTATATAATAAAATTTTTTTTTCGTAAATTTCTTTATTTTCAAAAGGAATAAATCTCATATCAGGAGATCTTTTTTTAGAATAATCAGAAATATTTTTATTTAATCCATTTACATAATATGTATTTGTTAATTTATTTATGGAATAAGTAGTTTCACAGTTTAATTTAGAAGGTGATTTAAATTTATTTTTATTATTATTTTGATTAATACATTTTATATTACTGCAAACCCTGGGGTCGTCCGTTGGACATCGTCATTTGTCACCCGAAAAATTTGAAAAATTGCCTAAAAATTTGGAAATTGTCATCCGTCACTCCTCAAAATTCAGACCTAATTCTTTAAAATTTTATTACTAAATTTTAAAAAACAAAATGATTAAGCATGGTGACCGACGACTAAGGGAAGAAATGGTCATTCGTCGATGATCGAAATAACCAAAACTATACCTAAAAATGGACGGACTACCCCAGTGTTTACATTTATATTATTATTACTTTTATATTTTTTTACTTTATTATTACATATTATATTTGAATTATTAATTGTATTATAATTATTTGAATAATTGAATTTATATTTGTTATTTTTTATATTTATTTGTTTTGATTTTTCTGATGCATTATTTGCCATTTTTGTATTATTCTTTTGAAATTGAGGCTCTAATTGAGATATATTTTTTTCTGTTATTTTTTTGTTAATATTTGACATATTTTTATAACTCACAAAAAAATAAATTTTCTGTTTTTAAAGAATTTATACATTAGAAATCAAAAAATTATTTTGCAATATAAGAAAAAATGGAAAATCTTAAAATACTATATAATTATAATATCTTTAATATTAAAACTGAATGAATTTCCAGTATGCCTTTTATTATAAATAAATTTATAAAAAATGTTAGGCTTTTATATATAGAAATACCCTCTCAAATATAAAGAATTGAACCTTTTGTCAAAGAATTTCTACTCTAAGGAAAGAACGTAGCCCCATATTTAAAATATTAATCCTGCTATTCGTCTTTCCAGCCGGTATTTTAGCGAATCCCAAGGATAGTTTCCTACTCATTCAAGCTGATCGTCTTTTTGACGGCGAAGAAATGCATACCGGATGGGGTATTCTGGTGTACCAAAACAAGATTGTAGCCGTGGGCGAGGCTTCCACATTATCATCCAAAACCCCTTTAAAAAGGATTGATCTAAAAGGAAAAACCCTGCTACCCGGGCTCATCGAAGGCCATTCTCACCTGCTGCTTCATGCTTATAATGAGACCAACTGGAATAATCAGGTCTTGTATGAGTCAGAAGCAGAAAGGATTGTAAGGGCGGTTACACATGCCAAAGCAACCTTAATGGCAGGTTTTACCACCGTTAGAGACTTGGGAACAGAGGGTGCTGGTTATGCGGATGTTGGACTAAAAAATGCCATTGCAAAAAATATCATCCCGGGTCCAAGAATGATCATTGCCACCAAAGCCATCGTTGCCACCGGCAGCTATGGGCCCAAACTTGAAAACAATTCCCATCACACGATTAAAGGCGCTGCAGAAGCGGATGGCGTTGAGGGATTGACAAGGGAAGCAAGGACTCAGATTGGAAATGGTGCAGACCTGATCAAAGTGTATGCAGACTACAGATGGGGATTGGATGATAGCCCGCAACCTACCTTCACATTAGAAGAGTTAAAAACCTTGGTATCGGTTGTCAACAGCAGTGGTAGACAAGTAGTGGCTCATGCCAGTACAGAAGAAGGCATGAGAAGAGCGGCCGATGCGGGCGTGTCTACTATTGAACATGGCGATTATGGTTCTTCAGAAGTGTATGATATCATGATCCGCAACAAGGTAGCTCTCTGCGCAACTTTAAGTGCCCCGGAAGCCAGCGCCAGTTACAATGGATGGAATAAAAAGACGATGCCTCCTACCGACAGGGTTATTCAAAAGAAGAAAAGTTTCAAACTAGCGTTAGAAAAAGGTGTTACTATTTGTTTTGGTGGCGACGTAGGCGTATTCCCTCATGGAGATAATGCCCGTGAAATGGAGCTGATGGTAGAATATGGCATGAAACCTGTAGAGGTATTAAAAAGCGCCACTTCTGTGAACGCAGATGTATTTGGATATAAACAACAGATTGGACGATTAAAAACCGGATTATTGGCTGATATTATTGCAGTGGATGGAAATCCCATAGAGAATATATCAGCAGTAAGAAATATCTCATTCGTCATGAAAGATGGAAGTATTCATCTGAATAAATAAATCGTATTACTATGAAATACATCAAACAGTTGAGTCTGATATTGGTCATTATGACATGGACCATCACGGGATTTACAAACAATAACGATAATCCTGATGCTGTTATAGGCATATGGTTAAACTCCTCAGGTAAAGGGCAAATACAAGTGTATAAGCAGGGCAATAAATATTATGGCAAATTGGTTTGGCTGAAGGAGCCGAATGATGAACAGGGTAAACCAAAATTAGATGTCAACAATCCTGATAAAAATGCAAAAACCAAACCTCTGATTGGACTGGTGATATTGCGCGACTTTGTACATGATGATGGTGAATGGTCCGGAGGTAGAATTTACGATCCACAGAATGGCAAAGACTACAAATGTTACATGAAACTAAAGGATCCAAAAACATTGAACGTGCGTGGTTATATCGGCATTTCGATGTTGGGCAGGACAGAGGTCTGGACACGTATGAATCCGTAAAGTGAAATATTCCATCCATATATTTTCAGCGCATGTGATCAATCAACAAGCATGGGATGCCTGCGTTTCCAAGCACTCCAACGGATTGATCTATGCTCAATATGATTATCTGGATCGAATATGCGATCATTGGAGCGGATTGGTGATTGGCGACTATGAAGCCATTATTCCTTTACCCTGGAGAAGAAAATATGGATTTCGGTATTATTATATCCCCCCCTTTATTCAACAATTGGGATTTATTGGCGATACCTCTTTATTAAATTTTTTACACGAAGAGTTGGTACAAAAGATAAGGAGTTATGCTTGGTATGGAGATCTCCATTTTAATTTTTCCAATCATTTACTCGCTTCAGAGCTTCATTGCAAAAACAGGACGAATTTCATTATTGATTTAAATAAGGATTATTTAGACATCTATAAAGACTATCATCCGGATTTAAAACAAGTCTTACTCAAGATTCAGGAAGGAGGTTTTCAGTACTCCAAACAACAGTCAATCTCTGGCACCATTCGTAACTATCAACAGCAATACGCATCTAGAATGCCTCACTTATCAATAGAGCATTTTGAGAGATTACATGATTTGTGTCGCTTTTATGCAAGCAGAGGCGATTGTATCATTCGCTCAGCAATGAAGCCTGATGGTACTATTTTATCGGATACATTATTATTAAAAGACCAGCGAAGAATGTATCATTTACTGAATACTACTTTTCCCGAAGGACGAGAAACACATAGCAACCCATGGTTATTAGACCAGATATTCAGAGAATATAGCAACCGAAATCTACTATTTGATTTTGAAGGATCGGATCTGCCGGGTGTAAAAACCTTTTATAAAAAATTCGGAGGGCATGTTCAACCCTATTTCCATTACAGAAGAAATATCTGGCACTGATCACTAAGACCGCTGCAATATCTGTTCTGCTAATTGTAAGTCTTCAGGTCGGGTAATTTTGATATTGGTGTATTCTCCTTCAATCAAAAAGACCTTTTTATCTGCCGCTTCTACTACTGTTGCTTCATCTGTAAATGACGCCTGATAAGATTGCTGAAAAGCCGGTAATAATAGATCGCTAAGAAAAGTTTGGGGTGTTTGAATGATGCGTACCAGGTTTCTATCAGCCACATAATGCCCCTCCCCTTCTACAATTCGGATACTATCCGTAGCTGCTACGGCGGGTATGGCACTACCTTTTTCTAATGTCTGCTCATAACATCTTTTGATCAGCTCACTGCTTAACAAACAACGAACACCATCATGAACAAATACGACCGATGGCTCATGGATAAGCGATAAACCATTTTTAACAGATTGAAATCTGGTATCTCCTCCCTCTGTAATCTTGATCCTATCAGTAGCATGTAAAGATTGAATAATTGCTTGTCCCTGGTCTTTGTGTTCTGCAGGTAATACTAAAATGATTCGAAGATCATGCCAAGTCGAAAGAAAACGATTCAGTGTATGCCATAGAATGGGTTGTCCATTCAATAATAGAAATTGCTTGGGAACAGAAGCACCCATTCTTTGTCCCGTACCACCGGCTACAATCACTGCAATTTTTTGCATGGCATTTCAGTTAAAAAAAAGGAGCCACAAATGTAGCCCCTCTATTTCTCATGTGCATCAGTCTTACCAAATATAATTATTTGTAGATCAAAACCTCATTTCTACCGCCACTATTTTTTACCCCACGATACATGCCCGCACTATTAAAAACCATGGCCGCATTGCCCTTGGCATCTACACCAATCATTCCCCCTTCACCTTGCAGTTTCATGAGTTTATCATGTACCACAATTTCCATAGCTTCCTGTAAGCTATATCCCTTGTACTCCATCAGACAGCTGACATCATAAGAAGCTACGGTTCTGATGAACATTTCCCCATGTCCGGTACAACTGATAGCGCAGGTTTTATTATTCGCATAAGTACCACTACCAATCAAAGGACTATCTCCAATACGACCATATTTTTTATTGGTCATTCCCCCTGTGGAAGTAGCACCGGCTATATTGCCATGAACATCACAAGCAACAGCACCCACCGTACCGAATTTTTTATCCCGCATTAATTCTTCCAGTTGATGATTGGTATGATCTAATGAATAGTTATCAGAATCACGAATGGCTTTCCATTGATCATAACGGAACTGAGAGAAAAAGTATTCATCAGGCTCCAATTTGATTCCTTGTTTGATAGCAAAATCATTTGCCCCTTTTCCACTTAAAAAAACATGATTGCTATTGCGCATCACTTCGGTCGCCAACTCTATCGGATTTCTAATATTGCGAACAGCAGCAACAGCACCGGCCGACAAATCACTACCATCCATGATAGCAGCATCCATTTCTTGTAATCCTTTTTTAGTAAACACAGATCCCCGCCCGGCATTGAACAACACATTATCTTCCAGTACTACAATTGCTGCTTTCACAGCATTTACAGCCGTACCGCCTTTTTCAAGCACTGCATAACTGGCATCTAAAGCCTGTTGAAGTCCCTCCTGATACGCTTTCTCCAACTCAGGGGTCATATCTTCTTTTAGAATGGTTCCTGCACCTCCATGTACTACAATGGTAAAATTATCCGCCATAACTATTTCATTTACAAGCACCCGAAATTAGTTATTTACCCAACTCACAAAATCGAATTGTTTGAGAGGAATGTTAGATAGGATTTAATGAAATGCGGGGATTATTGAATGGGTGTGGGGTACTGGGTGCTAGGTACTAGGTGCTAGTTGCTAGTTGTTCAGCATCAGCAACTAACTCACTTTTTACTTTTTACTTTTGAATTTTCACTTGTACTCAATCATTCCCCCAACAATATCTCACATTCCTGCAACAGCTTATCGCGGTCAATGGCGGCGGTTCCAACTTGTTCGCATACCAGTCCACCGGCTATATTGGCCATTTCTGCTGCGAGATGCATATCACGGGTTGCCGCATAACAAAGTGAGGTTACAGCAATTACTGTATCTCCTGCCCCACTTACATCTGCGATATTGCGGATATGTGTGGGTATGATTTTATGAGAGGTTTCATCCTGATAAAAAACACCTTTTTCTGAGAGTGTGATCAATGATATTTGATGATGAAGATGTTCCTGTAAACGTTGATGTATTTGTTGTAAAGAAGATAAATCTATATGATCCACTGATAAATTCAACCCTTCTTTCACTTCCTTCAGGTTCGGTTTAAAAATGGTGACGTCTTTATAAGAGAGGAAATTCTTTTTCTTGGGGTCTACAGCAATGATCACATTTCTTTCTTTACACAAAGCAGTTACTGTTTGAATGATTCGTTCTGTAATAACGCCCTTGTTATAATCCTCAAATATGAGCACCTGAGGCTGTTGCTCTTCCAGACAATGTTTAACCTGTTCAATCAACATGTTCTCTGTTGCCTCATCAATATCTATGGTAATCTCTGCATCCAATCGCATCATTTGCTGGTTACGACTCATGATACGGGTCTTGTTAGTGGTTACCCTATTACTCACTGAACGGATATATGAAGTATCAATATGCTTATCCTTCAATAACTGTAACAACTGTTCCCCATCAGTATCAGCACCCACAATAGAGATCATGGTTGTTTTTGCTCCTAATGAAGCTGTATTCAATGCCACATTCGCTGCTCCGCCAACCCTGAGCTCTTTATTCTTCAAAGCCACCACAGGAACCGGAGCTTCGGGAGAGATACGATCAACTGAACCCCACCAGTAAGTATCCAACATTACATCCCCAAGAATGGCTACACGGATCGATTGAAATCCCGTAAATAGTTGTTCAAAATTCATCAGGCTTCTTGTTTCTTATTTCGTACTGCAAGATAATACAAAGGAATTCCAATCAGTGTAATGATGAGCCCCGGCCATGTAAAATTAGGTTTATAAACGATCAGCAAAACGCAGAAAGTAATTCCCATCAACATATAGATAGCTGGCAAAATAGGATAGCCAAATGCTTTATATGGACGATCGATCTCAGGTCTCTTTTTACGAAGAATGAAAATACCAGCAATAGTCAGTACATAGAAGATCACCACGATAAAAGAAACCATGTCCAACAGATCTCCATACTTACCGCTCAAACATAATAAAGAAGCTACTACACACTGTGCCCATAGTGCCCATTCCGGTACTGCATTTTTATTCAGTTCACCTGCTTTTTTGAAGAACAATCCATCCTGTGCCATGGTATAATATACCCTTGCACCCGCAAGTATCAATCCATTGTTACATCCGAAAGTGGAGATCATGATCATAACGGCGATCACATAAGTACCGATATTTCCAAAAATGAGGTTGGATGCCGATACTGCCACACGATCTTGTGGTGCATGTGCGATATCATTGAGCGGAAGCACACTTAAATACATTAAGTTAGCTGCAACATAGATCACGGTAACGATCAATGTTCCCAGAAAAAGACTCAAACCAATATTACGCTGCGGATTTTTAATTTCTCCTGCGATGAATGTAACATTGTTCCAGGCATCACTACTAAAAATAGAACCTACCATTGATGCAGCGATCGCTCCAAATGCAGCAACACCCAATACGGCGGTGATACTATTGTCACCTGAAATATTTTTCATAGACCATGCATCCGTCCAGTTTGCATTCCATACTTCTGATTTGGCTGCCAATAAAAACCCAAACACGATCAATCCAAATAGTGATAACAACTTTGTTACTGTAAATGTGGTCTGAATCAATTTACCACCCTGTACCCCTTTGGTATTGATATAGGTCAGAAAAATAATGATCGCGATAGATACAAATTGTGCGGGATATAATTTTACAAAGCCAATCTGCGCAAGCATATTCTCATCCGTCATTTCTAATGAGGGAAAGAGTACGCTATATTTAAGAAAATTGAAACAATCGTGTAGTTGTACCTTGGTAAAACCGGAAAAAATGGAATTAGAACCGGGTGAAAGTACTAATGTGAAGGCTATTTTTAAAACATCTTACAAAAGCT
>JAJJLE010029146.1:0-11312 GCA_023897235.1 Entodinium longinucleatum | reverse complement strand
CTTAAAATAATTAATCGAAATTAAAGGGGGACATGACGATGTAGATGGGAGAAAAATTGAAAGGGGGGACATGGCTTGTAACAGACATGACTGTGTGGATTACGGTAGTTATATAATTAATATTAAAATAAATTAAATGTATACAAAATTAGATGATTTGAATAATAATTTAAAAGAGAAATTATTTAAAGATTATAAAATAAAAACTGATAAGTATTTTATCGATGAATCAAAAAAATCTCATTATTATAAAGATTGTTATATTAATATTAAAAATATTTTTATTATTGTAATACTAACTGTTCTAATAATATCTTTAGATTTTAAAAAAAGTGATAAAAAAATAAAATCTATGAAAATAAATACCTTTATCATAATCTTTAAACTACACTTTTTTCTAAAAATGAATGCATACGTTCATTTAACAACCTTTTTTTTAATAAAATATTCCAGAGGATGATAAAAATAGTACTTTTAAGAAAGCATTAAAATATATAAATACTTGCACTAAAGGAAAATTAACCAAAAATATACCAAAATTACCAGAAGACGAATTACCTTTAATAAGTATTATTATTCCAGTATATAATTCAAATGTAACTATAAAGTATGCTGTTAGATCAATACAAAATCAAAATATATCAAATTATGAAATTATTCTAATTAATGATCGTTCAAAAGATAATTCTTTACAAGTTTGTAATAATTTACAAAAAGAAGATTCAAGAATAAAAGTAATGAATAATGTAAAAAATATGGGTACATTATATTCAAGAAGTGTTGCTGCATTAACTGCTAAAGGTGAATATATATTTTGTTTAGATAATGATGATTTATTTATGACTGAAGATTTATTATATATTATTTACGGAATTGCAAAACAAGATAATTTTGATATTGTTAATTTTAAATCAATGAGAGGTTATAGTTATAATTCTAAATTTGAAAAATTATCAGAAGGTGGATTTTATAATTATAAGCATAATTTAATAGTTAAACAGCCTGAATTAGGATTATTCACAATAAGTAGAAATAATAAATTTAGATATAATGATGTATATATATGGGGAAAAGCAATAAAAACAGAAATATATAAAAAAGCAATAAATTTAATGGGAAAAAAAAGATATTCTGAATATGTGGTTTGGGCTGAAGATACATCAATGACTTTTATAATATATAATAGTGCAACATCTTTAAAATGTGTAAGGAAATATGGCATATTTCATATTTATACACGTAAATGTTCATCATTTACTCAAAATGGTGATAATAAATCTTTTGCTGAACTTTTTTTAATTGATATTTTTTATGATTTTTCAAGAAATAATAGTGATAAAAATTATGCAGCTTATCAAGCTTTAATTCTTGTTGATGGTAAACATAGAAAATTTTTTAATGTTAAGAATAATAAAAAAAATTCTGATTATCTGAAAAAACTTTTACAAAAATTATTAAATTCTAAATATATCTCTGAAAAAAATAAAAATGATATAAAAAAAGGATATGAGAAAGTAGAATTTTATAATGATACAAAAAATAAATAATAATTTATATATATTATGATAGATAATTATTTTTAATAGTTTATTAATATAATTTAATATTAATATTATATAACTATTAATTATTATTTTCTATTATTTAATAAAAAAAATAATTTAAAGCCATTAATGGGGATTTGGCCCAATCCCCTAATTTAATTAAAAATTAAAAAAAGAAATAAATGTAATAAATATAATAAATATATAATTATATATAAATAAAATTTTATTAATAATAATTATAAATTATTTATTTTATCAAAAAATGTTGGAAAAAATTAGTGCTATTTTTTCAAACGATTAGTTTTTCCTTAGATAAAAGAAGAAATAAATTTATATTTATTTAAATATATTATCTTATAGAGAATTTAGTGGAAGGTAAATAATAAAATTTGATATTAATTATTTTTTTTAATCCTTTGAGATAATTTATGCTTATTATTAGCTTTTCCATTGTTCATAATCAACTTTATTGAGTTTTGTGATTTATTATTAAAAGTATTTTTACCAAATCTTCCAATTTTTGATTTTTTCTCTTTTTTATTATTTTCATTTGTGGGAATTATATTACAAATAATATTTGTTTCTTGATTATCATCATCTAAATTTAATAAATTGTTTAATTCTTTAATATTTATTATTCGACTAAGTCTTTGTTTTCGTAGATAAAATTTTATTTGATTTTCTTCTTTTATTCTTTTTGTTCTTTTTTCTTTTTCTTTTTTATTTATTTTATTTTTTTCTTCTAATTTATCTAAATATCTCATTTCTCCTTCAATTCTTGTCATAGGATTTGCTCTTTCATAATCAGTAACGAAATCTAAATACATTTCATCATATGTTTTTTTATGAAGCTCCGATTCTTTAAATCCAAAATAATCTCTATGAAAACACTTACGAAAATGAGTAATCAAGAAAATACATAAAAAAATCAATAATTCCACAAATATCAATTTGTATGAATCAAAATAAAGAAAACAAAAACTTCCTTGATAAAAAAAAGTAAAAATAGAAAAAAAATAATCAACATAAAATTCAGCAATTTGTTTATCTAATTTTTCAGGTTTTTTATACATTTTTGATAAATTATATTTTTCTATCCAATAACCAAAAATAAATCCAATAAAAGAAATACCGAAACCTAAAGGGAATATAGGGGCAAAAAAAAATGTCATTAATAACGTTTTTATTATATAAGAATATTTCATTGAAACATTCATAGATTGTAATTCATATAATTCATTTAATTCTTTTTGATTATAATTTATTTTATCTTTTTGCTCTATTATACATTGTTTTAATTTTTTATATACATATTTAAAATTTATAGTCCACATTATTGGTGAGACAAAAGAATTAAATAAAAATTTAGTAATTAAATTATTCGTAAGAATTTCATGCTCATCTGTTTTATAATGTATTTCAAATAGACATGGTATAATACATGAATTAATAAACAAAAAACCAGACAGATATATACTATAATATGAATAAAAATGAGTTAAAGTATAAAATTTAAATATTTTTGTAAATTTTTCTACAACTATTTCTAAAAAGAAATCATTTAAAGCGCTTGCTATTGTTATTATAAAAGAATATACATATAAAATATTTGATTTACTAGACGATTTATCTATTTTTGATTGGTAAAAATATAAAAATATATTTATTCCAAGAGTTATTAAAAGAAATATTTCTGAAATAAAAATATCCCATTTACCTGTTACTTTTTGAAATCTATATTTAAAATTGATATTGAAATTTTCAAAAATTATATCTTCTGGTTCAGGAGCTCTATAAAAAATTATTTTTTTTATATAAGAATTCAAAGGATCTTCATGTTTACAACTAAAACAGCATGATTGTTTTTTATTTTTATGTAAATAATCTTCTTGTTCTTTAATAGTATTAAAAGAGACAAAGGCGACTCCACAAAAATTATTATCTTTTTTAGAAGATTCTATTAGTTTATTTAATTTTTTTTCTTTATCTTTTTTTTCTGTTTTAATTTCTTCCAAACTTTTTTCACAACATAAACAACTATAATAAATTCTTTTATCACCTTTATTACCTTTTTTATTATTTTTTTCAATCATGGATTGATCAAATTCTATTTTTTCTATTTTTTCATCTAACTTTTCCATATATTTTTGTAAAGCTATTATTTCACTTAAGTTATAACATAAATCAATTTTTTTTATATTATAATTTTTAAATAACTTCTTTTCTAAAAATTTTATAAATAAATTTAATTTTGGTAAATTTTTATCTGGTTCAAATCCTAATTTATCTTCGTATAATTTAGAATCTAATTTCTGATACCTATTACTAATTTCATTTTCTTTCTTAAATATATATTTTAAATTATCCTTAAATATTTTATATATTTCATCTAAATTAATCAAAATTATAGAATAATCACCGATACTATAAACAGAATAATTTAAAGAATTACTTTTATTATATATAAAAAATATATAAGCTAAATAAGCTATAAAAAGATTTATTAAACATAAAAAATTAACTAAATTTAAATTAATATTTGGAGATTTAACTTTATCATTATTAATTTCGTTATTTAAATATTCAGATATTTTTTCATAATTTCTAAAATTTACTAAACTTAATTTAAAAAAAAATGATTTAAATAAAATGGTATCTTTATGTTTCGATTTTGGCCTTAATCGTAATGCCTCAGAGTAAACTTCGCATTTATAATATAAATCAGAACTTGTTTCATTAACCATAGGTAAATTATCACAAAATTCTTTAAGTTCATTATAATATTTATATGAAAAATAACTATCTAAACAACCAATTCCTATGAAAGCAATAAAAGTAACAATTATGCAAAATTTAAAAAAAGAAAAAAAAAGAACAACTCCATCACCACAATTAGAAAATTCATCAGGATTATTACACATTTTATATTCTTCTATTTTTCCTTTTATTGCAGTAGGCAAACCACAACATGGACAAGAATTATTTTTTAGTTCTTCTTGAGTTAAATCTTTTATTTGTTTTAATGGTTTAGTTGCTTCTTTATGGATTTTTGCTATTTCTATTTCTCCTAATGAAAATTTTGATTTTTTTTCTTTTTTTATTTCTATATAGTCTAATAATTTTAATGTTTTAACAGTTTGATTCCCACTTTTTTCTTTTCTTTTTATCACTTTTTTATCTATTAATTCTTTATATGAATTTTGACCTTCAGTCATAATAAGATTAGTTTTATGCCTTTTTCTTGGACCTCTATATTGTTCTATCATTTATAGTTTTATTTTTGATACTTAAAGAAATAAATGTTAAAATAATATATATTTTAAATATTTTTTAATTAATTACTATTATTATAATAAATTTTATTTAAATAATAATATAATGGGGATTGTGGATTGGGCCCAATCCCCATTTAAATTAATAATTTAATATATTTAAAAAAATATATTAAAATTAAATAAAATTAAATAAATTATAATTTTTTATTTAAGAATTTAATAAATTTAACTTTTTATGCTAATATTAAATATAATTAAATAAAGTTATTTCATTGTTTAATTTTATATTTAATAATTATTTATTTTAACTTCGCCATTTCTTGGCATTACATGTTTTCTTATAGGCTTTCCATCATGATAATCGCCTATTTCTCTATAACCATTATGATAATATTCGATTCCTTTTCCTTCTTTTTTACCATTTCTAAAATCACCTTCATATCTATTACCATTAAATACATATAAAATTCCTTTTCCTTCTGGTTTACCATTTCTAAAATCACCTTCATATCTATCACCATTAAACAAATAATCAATTCTTTTTCCTTCCGGTAATATATTTACAACTTGGCCTACATATCTTCCAATGCTACGTTTTAATTCTTGTTGATTATTTATATTATTAATATCAATTTTTTTACTTATTATCTGTCCATAAAAAAATAATTAATAATTAATTAAAAAATTATATATTTTAAATTAATTTTATTTATTATTTTATAAATGGACAATGACACAAAAAAAATTGCTGTCCAAATTCAACAAATATCTGCTAATCATTAGCAGATTTTTGCTAAACTTGGACAGCAATTAAAAGGGAATTATTTGTGCTTTTATAAGTTCCAGCAATGGATATAAAAGCACTTTTGAATGTTAAGAATTCTTTGGTATAATGATACCATGGTATATCGTTCTTAAAATATATTCTTAACATTCAAAAGTGCTTTTATATCCATTGCTGGAACTTATAAAAGCACAAATAATTCCCTTTTAATTGCTGTCCAAGTTTAGCAAAAATCTGCTAATGATTAGCAGATATTTGTTGAATTTGGACAGCAATTTTTTTTGTGTCATTGTCCATTTATAAAATAATAAATAAAATTAATTTAAAATATATAATTTTTTAATTAATTATTAATTATTTTTTTATGGACAGATAATAAGTAAAAAAATTGATATTAATAATATAAATAATCAACAAGAATTAAAACGTAGCATTGGAAGATATGTAGGCCAAGTTGTAAATATATTACCGGAAGGAAAAAGAATTGATTATTTGTTTAATGGTGATAGATATGAAGGTGATTTTAGAAATGGTAAACCAGAAGGAAAAGGAATTTTATATGTATTTAATGGTAATAGATATGAAGGTGATTTTAGAAATGGTAAAAAAGAAGGAAAAGGAATCGAATATTATCATAATGGTTATAGAGAAATAGGCGATTATCATGATGGAAAGCCTATAAGAAAACATGTAATGCCAAGAAATGGCGAAGTTAAAATAAATAATTATTAAATATAAAATTAAACAATGAAATAACTTTATTTAATTATATTTAATATTAGCATAAAAAGTTAAATTTATTAAATTCTTAAATAAAAAATTATAATTTATTTAATTTTATTTAATTTTAATATATTTTTTTAAATATATTAAATTATTAATTTAAATGGGGATTGGGCCCAATCCACAATCCCCATTATATTATTATTTAAATAAAATTTATTATAATAATAGTAATTAATTAAAAAATATTTAAAATATATATTATTTTAACATTTATTTCTTTAAGTATCAAAAATAAAACTATAAATGATAGAACAATATAGAGGTCCAAGAAAAAGGCATAAAACTAATCTTATTATGACTGAAGGTCAAAATTCATATAAAGAATTAATAGATAAAAAAGTGATAAAAAGAAAAGAAAAAAGTGGGAATCAAACTGTTAAAACATTAAAATTATTAGACTATATAGAAATAAAAAAAGAAAAAAAATCAAAATTTTCATTAGGAGAAATAGAAATAGCAAAAATCCATAAAGAAGCAACTAAACCATTAAAACAAATAAAAGATTTAACTCAAGAAGAACTAAAAAATAATTCTTGTCCATGTTGTGGTTTGCCTACTGCAATAAAAGGAAAAATAGAAGAATATAAAATGTGTAATAATCCTGATGAATTTTCTAATTGTGGTGATGGAGTTGTTCTTTTTTTTTCTTTTTTTAAATTTTGCATAATTGTTACTTTTATTGCTTTCATAGGAATTGGTTGTTTAGATAGTTATTTTTCATATAAATATTATAATGAACTTAAAGAATTTTGTGATAATTTACCTATGGTTAATGAAACAAGTTCTGATTTATATTATAAATGCGAAGTTTACTCTGAGGCATTACGATTAAGGCCAAAATCGAAACATAAAGATACCATTTTATTTAAATCATTTTTTTTTAAATTAAGTTTAGTAAATTTTAGAAATTATGAAAAAATATCTGAATATTTAAATAACGAAATTAATAATGATAAAGTTAAATCTCCAAATATTAATTTAAATTTAGTTAATTTTTTATGTTTAATAAATCTTTTTATAGCTTATTTAGCTTATATATTTTTTATATATAATAAAAGTAATTCTTTAAATTATTCTGTTTATAGTATCGGTGATTATTCTATAATTTTGATTAATTTAGATGAAATATATAAAATATTTAAGGATAATTTAAAATATATATTTAAGAAAGAAAATGAAATTAGTAATAGGTATCAGAAATTAGATTCTAAATTATACGAAGATAAATTAGGATTTGAACCAGATAAAAATTTACCAAAATTAAATTTATTTATAAAATTTTTAGAAAAGAAGTTATTTAAAAATTATAATATAAAAAAAATTGATTTATGTTATAACTTAAGTGAAATAATAGCTTTACAAAAATATATGGAAAAGTTAGATGAAAAAATAGAAAAAATAGAATTTGATCAATCCATGATTGAAAAAAATAATAAAAAAGGTAATAAAGGTGATAAAAGAATTTATTATAGTTGTTTATGTTGTGAAAAAAGTTTGGAAGAAATTAAAACAGAAAAAAAAGATAAAGAAAAAAAATTAAATAAACTAATAGAATCTTCTAAAAAAGATAATAATTTTTGTGGAGTCGCCTTTGTCTCTTTTAATACTATTAAAGAACAAGAAGATTATTTACATAAAAATAAAAAACAATCATGCTGTTTTAGTTGTAAACATGAAGATCCTTTGAATTCTTATATAAAAAAAATAATTTTTTATAGAGCTCCTGAACCAGAAGATATAATTTTTGAAAATTTCAATATCAATTTTAAATATAGATTTCAAAAAGTAACAGGTAAATGGGATATTTTTATTTCAGAAATATTTCTTTTAATAACTCTTGGAATAAATATATTTTTATATTTTTACCAATCAAAAATAGATAAATCGTCTAGTAAATCAAATATTTTATATGTATATTCTTTTATAATAACAATAGCAAGCGCTTTAAATGATTTCTTTTTAGAAATAGTTGTAGAAAAATTTACAAAAATATTTAAATTTTATACTTTAACTCATTTTTATTCATATTATAGTATATATCTGTCTGGTTTTTTGTTTATTAATTCATGTATTATACCATGTCTATTTGAAATACATTATAAAACAGATGAGCATGAAATTCTTACGAATAATTTAATTACTAAATTTTTATTTAATTCTTTTGTCTCACCAATAATGTGGACTATAAATTTTAAATATGTATATAAAAAATTAAAACAATGTATAATAGAGCAAAAAGATAAAATAAATTATAATCAAAAAGAATTAAATGAATTATATGAATTACAATCTATGAATGTTTCAATGAAATATTCTTATATAATAAAAACGTTATTAATGACATTTTTTTTTGCCCCTATATTCCCTTTAGGTTTCGGTATTTCTTTTATTGGATTTATTTTTGGTTATTGGATAGAAAAATATAATTTATCAAAAATGTATAAAAAACCTGAAAAATTAGATAAACAAATTGCTGAATTTTATGTTGATTATTTTTTTTCTATTTTTACTTTTTTTTATCAAGGAAGTTTTTGTTTTCTTTATTTTGATTCATACAAATTGATATTTGTGGAATTATTGATTTTTTTATGTATTTTCTTGATTACTCATTTTCGTAAGTGTTTTCATAGAGATTATTTTGGATTTAAAGAATCGGAGCTTCATAAAAAAACATATGATGAAATGTATTTAGATTTCGTTACTGATTATGAAAGAGCAAATCCTATGACAAGAATTGAAGGAGAAATGAGATATTTAGATAAATTAGAAGAAAAAAATAAAATAAATAAAAAAGAAAAAGAAAAAAGAACAAAAAGAATAAAAGAAGAAAATCAAATAAAATTTTATCTACGAAAACAAAGACTTAGTCGAATAATAAATATTAAAGAATTAAACAATTTATTAAATTTAGATGATGATAATCAAGAAACAAATATTATTTGTAATATAATTCCCACAAATGAAAATAATAAAAAAGAGAAAAAATCAAAAATTGGAAGATTTGGTAAAAATACTTTTAATAATAAATCACAAAACTCAATAAAGTTGATTATGAACAATGGAAAAGCTAATAATAAGCATAAATTATCTCAAAGGATTAAAAAAAATAATTAATATCAAATTTTATTATTTACCTTCCACTAAATTCTCTATAAGATAATATATTTAAATAAATATAAATTTATTTCTTCTTTTATCTAAGGAAAAACTAATCGTTTGAAAAAATAGCACTAATTTTTTCCAACATTTTTTGATAAAATAAATAATTTATAATTATTATTAATAAAATTTTATTTATATATAATTATATATTTATTATATTTATTACATTTATTTCTTTTTTTAATTTTTAATTAAATTAGGGGATTGGGCCAAATCCCCATTAATGGCTTTAAATTATTTTTTTTATTAAATAATAGAAAATAATAATTAATAGTTATATAATATTAATATTAAATTATATTAATAAACTATTAAAAATAATTATCTATCATAATATATATAAATTATTATTTATTTTTTGTATCATTATAAAATTCTACTTTCTCATATCCTTTTTTTATATCATTTTTATTTTTTTCAGAGATATATTTAGAATTTAATAATTTTTGTAAAAGTTTTTTCAGATAATCAGAATTTTTTTTATTATTCTTAACATTAAAAAATTTTCTATGTTTACCATCAACAAGAATTAAAGCTTGATAAGCTGCATAATTTTTATCACTATTATTTCTTGAAAAATCATAAAAAATATCAATTAAAAAAAGTTCAGCAAAAGATTTATTATCACCATTTTGAGTAAATGATGAACATTTACGTGTATAAATATGAAATATGCCATATTTCCTTACACATTTTAAAGATGTTGCACTATTATATATTATAAAAGTCATTGATGTATCTTCAGCCCAAACCACATATTCAGAATATCTTTTTTTTCCCATTAAATTTATTGCTTTTTTATATATTTCTGTTTTTATTGCTTTTCCCCATATATATACATCATTATATCTAAATTTATTATTTCTACTTATTGTGAATAATCCTAATTCAGGCTGTTTAACTATTAAATTATGCTTATAATTATAAAATCCACCTTCTGATAATTTTTCAAATTTAGAATTATAACTATAACCTCTCATTGATTTAAAATTAACAATATCAAAATTATCTTGTTTTGCAATTCCGTAAATAATATATAATAAATCTTCAGTCATAAATAAATCATCATTATCTAAACAAAATATATATTCACCTTTAGCAGTTAATGCAGCAACACTTCTTGAATATAATGTACCCATATTTTTTACATTATTCATTACTTTTATTCTTGAATCTTCTTTTTGTAAATTATTACAAACTTGTAAAGAATTATCTTTTGAACGATCATTAATTAGAATAATTTCATAATTTGATATATTTTGATTTTGTATTGATCTAACAGCATACTTTATAGTTACATTTGAATTATATACTGGAATAATAATACTTATTAAAGGTAATTCGTCTTCTGGTAATTTTGGTATATTTTTGGTTAATTTTCCTTTAGTGCAAGTATTTATATATTTTAATGCTTTCTTAAAAGTACTATTTTTATCATCCTCTGGAATATTTATTTTCATTGATTTTATTTTTTTATCTCTCTTTTTAAAATCTAAAGATATAATTAGGACAGTTAGTATTATAATAATAAAAATATTTTTAATATTAATATAACAATCTTTATAATATTGAGATTTTTTTGATTCATCGATAAAATACTTATCAGTTTTTATTTTATAATCTTTAAATAATTTCTCTTTTAAATTATTATTCAAATCATCTAATTTTGTATACATTTAATTTATTTTAATATTAATTATATTATAATTGCTTGAATGAATATTCTATAATTTTATTCATTTAACTAAAGTTATATAT
>JAJJLE010029145.1:0-11832 GCA_023897235.1 Entodinium longinucleatum | reverse complement strand
AATAATTTATTAACTTTATATTAAAATATTTCATTCTAAATTATATATTATAAAATCAACTTAAAATTTTTAATGATTAAATTACATAATTTATTTATTATAATTTAGGGAGATAAATTTCTTTATAAAATAAATAAGATTCAAAAAATCACGTTATTTCAAATGAAAAATAAAGAAATCAAAGAAAAATATAAAATAACTAAGAATATAGAAATAGAAGAGGAACTATATGAAGCCAAGAAAATAAAGCAAAATTATATTAATAAAAAAAGGGGGACTAATTGGATTTAGTTTTTAGAAGAAGAATTAAAACAAATTTCCTTAAGGAGAATCTGAAGATGAAAATCAAGTAATGTCAAAAAAAGAGAAAAAAGACATGGGAGAAATAAAGAAAGATAAAATTATTAACTTCCCTAATACCGATAAAATAGAAAATTTCAAATTAACTACTAATAGTGAAAAAAGATGAAAAAAGAACGTCCAAATTAAATTCAAAAAATAAAAGCTTTAAATTGTTGATGACGAAATTACTAAATTTAAATATTCTATTATTTTTGAAGGTAAAGAATATCAAAGCTATAGTAGATATAATAATTATAATAATAAAATACAAATAAAGAAAATTATTTATAAATGTGTAAATATTAGAAAAGATATAAATCAAAAATGCATTTTGTAATGCAACGATTGAATATATTGAACAAGGGCAAAATATAAAATCAGGGTATATTATTAAATTTATGCATTCGGAGTCATACCTTGAATTAGATTATAAAATAGTAAAAGAAAAAAAAAATAGTAAAATTAAAATTGATAAGGATAAAAATCATTTTTAAAACTATGTAACAACATTTTGAATAATTCGACTACTGTATTTTACGGATTCTTAACCTCTTCGTAGTCTAACCCCTTTTGCCATTTTCAGATAAAATTTTGAAAGTAAACTTTTTCATTTTTTTTACGTAGCATAACCCTTGAAAAAATTTAAAATCAAAAAAATCATTATAATATATTATAATTTCACCATATTTTGTAGATTTGAAGATTTTTTTAAATGTTAAAATTTTTTACTTTTTTACCCCCTTTCCTATTTATTGTGCAATTTATTGGTAGGGGGGTAAGAATACGTAGAATACGGTATTTATGATAGAAGACTTTTCAAAGAGAAATTTAAAAAAATTTACAACCAAAACAAATATAATTTTCAATTAACTGACAATATGCTATCAAATTTTATCTACAAAAGGAAAAATCATAGTAATAGATTTACTAAATTATCCATATTTGATAATCAATTCGATTATGAAAACAGACCAATTTTGAGGAGAATATCGAATAATTCCTATTGAAGAAAATCATAAAAGTTCAACTGCAAGTTTTTTAATATGTATTATATGGAAAATAAAGAAAATATCACTAGAATGAGAAAAAGCAAACATTTTTTTATCGACCGGACATTTCATCACCCACCAGAATTTAATTTAAGATATAAATTCGTTCTTTATCAAAAATAAACATACTTTAATAGAAACTCTTAAATCTATAAAAACTAAAGATCTTAATATAGAAGAAAATGCTGAAACTTTAGATTTTCTAGAGCGAACCAAAGGTAATAATGATATAGAAAATGAAACAATGATTACTTCTAGAATATGCTTTAAAAATATAGGCGACACATACTACATAAATGCAGCCTTACAAATTTTAATTCATAATAATGATTTAATTGAGGAATTATTGAATATAATGATAGATGATAATAAAGAAATGACAAAAACCTTGCATTATTTATATAAGGAAATTTATATATTAGAAAAAATAATATTTTTAATACCTTGAACAATAGTGAAATTAAATACTCGAAACCTTATAATTTTGTAAATTCATTTAAGATAATCTATCCAAGTTTCAAAGAAGGACAACAAGATGTAATGGAATTTATGAGGTTCTTGTTTGAAGATTTAAGTAAAAAAAATGATTTAATTAAGATCGTATCACATCATGAATTAATAGATAATACTTTTAAAGATAAATCTTATGTATATGACGAATTCCTAAAAAATTTAAAGAATAAGAAAAATTCTTTTATTAATAACAAATTATTTATATTTCTTATAAATACCTTTATTTGCTCTTGTGGATATGAAAATTATAATGTTAATAATCTTTTGGATATACCATTATCTCTGCCTCCAAAAGAAAAAGCTATTGATTTTACAACCCTGATCAAAGTTAATTTTGAAAAAACTGATACTAGTTTGAAAGGCAACTGTATTAAATGCAAAAAGAAAGAAAAATAAAAACTATTTTAAACAAATCTCTTTAGGAAACATTAGCGATTATTTATTTATAAGTATTCAAAGAAATACTAAAAATTCAACGAATATTAATAAAACTAAAGTTAGCTTTGAAAATATATTAGATTCAAAGGAAGTAATTATTCAAAAATTTTTGCATGAACTCCAAAATAAACTGGCCAAAAAAAATTTTTTTTATACCCCATCGCCCGGTTTATTTCGGAATTTAAATTATTTGAAATTGAAGAGACTGGTTTATTTAAGAAAAAATAATTTTCAATATTATTAATAAATTTTAAAATTTTATTTGCCTTTAGAATTCTGAAAATATTATAAAACTGAGGAGACCGGTTTATTTAAGAATCCGAATCTTCCAAAATTTTAGAGACCAGTTTATTAAAGAAAAAAAATTTTGAAAAAAACCCTCAAAAACTTAGAGAACTGTTTATTATGGGACCGGTTTATTTTGGGGTATACGGAACTCAATTTGAATTAATTACAATTATAGATCATTTGGATAATGTTGATTATGGTCATTATTATTCTTATATTAAATTGGAAAATAATTAGATAAATTTTACTATATTATAATTGAAATTAAAGAAGAATTATATATGAAAAGTTCTAAAGTATGTGCTTTATTATCTAAAAAAAATCATGAAATATATAAACTAATCAATTAGCGTACTGAACCATGATATCTGGATTTGAAATTTAGAGAGTAAATTAAAAATTTTTTGAAATCTGGATTGCTATGTCATGACCATATTAAATTGATTTAATTTGATTTTATTAAGAATTTAAAGAGTGAAGAAAAATAAAGGGAGAAAAACTCATTATTGATAATAACCGCAAAGAGAGCTATTAAATTTTAATAAATGATGAACTCCAAAATGAAGATGAAGAAGATTGAAATTCTCAATTATATAATAATTAAACAAAAGGTTCAAATGTTAAAAATAATTTTTAAAATTTAAACCAAATTTGATAATTATTAAAACAATTAAAGATATATAAATATAAGATAAGGAACATAACTTAGATAAATAAGAAATACCTTATTCCCCGAAGTCATTAGTTTTCATAAAAGTGCAACCCACACATTCATTCCGGTGGATTTTTTATGAAATCATAAATATATAATTGATAAAAAATAAATATTTTTTGTAAAATTTTATATTAATTAAGTCATGCCAGCCCTTATATTTTTAGGAAATATGATTTTAGAAAATAAAAATAAATAAATTTTGCTTATTTAGTCTTTCCGCCCCCCAATTTTTTTAGAAAATGAGCTAAAAATTTTGGTCGGACATGACTTCTGGGAATACGGTAGTTTCCTTATGCATAATTTATTCATGAACACCGGATAGCTTTGCGACACAAAAAAATTTTAATTAATCCGGATTTCAAAATCCGGATAGCATGGTCCAGTACGGTATATATTTGCTTTATTTATTATTAATAATAACGTATTTTGCATAGTCTTGCCTCCCCTTGACGAAAGATTTTTCAAAAAACAGGGGGGGGGGCAAGACTATGCAAAATCTGAATGTAATATATTTTTAGAAAAATCCAAATATATATTCAATTGAAATACATTATTTTAGTTTTTAAGTCTTTATTAATTTTTTTAAAAATAGGGGGGCAAGACTATGCAAAATACAGTACTTCTTTAAGTTCTTTATTATATTCTTCTTTTTTTTGATATTATTAATATTGATATAATTTTGCCATTTTTGACACTTTTTTGCCATATTTAGAAAGTGATAAAAATTAGCCGAAATTTCCTCTTCTTTATATTTTTCTTTAATTTTGCATTTAATATTATTCAAAAAATTTATTATGATATTATTCCAAGAATCTTTTTAAGGCAGTTTCCAAATTATTTGATAATATTCTTCTTCTTTTTCCATGTCTCTAATTTGAGCAAGTGGTTTATTTTCAAATTTTTCTTTCATATTTTTTAAACTAATTTTATAGTTATTTTCTATTATAACTTCTTTTATTAATTCATCAATATTAATAGATTTTTATCTTCGATAGTCTCCATGCTTAATTTTTTTGTTTTATTAAAATTTTGTCTTCTTTTAAAATGCTTTCTAAAAGATATTCAGCCAAATTTCTAATTTTATATTTACCGTATTTGACGTAATTATTGGACCCCCATTTTAGTGCAAATTTTCAATTTTTCAATTACACGTGATTATTGCACCCCCTTTGGCCAAAAGCCTGGGGGTGCAATGGAATACGGTATTTTTTTAGGTACTTTTTTAATAAGATTTTTATCATTTTTAGCGTGCCTATATTCATTTTCCTTATTCATATTTTTTTTCTTTGGCATATTGATTTTTGATAAAATAGTGATTATATAAAATATTAATTTTTCAGCATATCCTGTTTTTTATTCATATAATTATTATAAATTAATTATAATGTTTTTTTATATACAATTTGAACCGATAATTTTGTTTTTTACTTTTAAAATGAATTTATTATTAAATTTTTGACCATTTATTACCCTTTTATCCATAAAAAATTTTCTGGTACATTTCTTTCATTTTTAATTTATATAAAATAATAATTTATTAAAAATTTTCAATATTTAAATAATAATTACAAGTATTGATAATGAGGGTCAAATAAACTAGATTCAATTATGCATAATCATCTTTAACCATAACTTTAATACATGATATATTTTATTTTTAATAATATTTAATTTAAGATAAATTTACTATCTAATAATTTACTCAATAATGATTATTTATAATATTAATAAAAAGAGGGAGAAGAATAATAAAAAAATTAATTTAACTTAACAATATATTTAGAAAAATTGATATTTTTCTAAAGGAAATTTTAATTACTAAATTTAACAAAAAATTAATAAATAAAATTACAAATACTAAATAATATATATAAAATTAAATGACTATATAATAAAAGACCCAGAAGGTGATGAAAACTGTTGTCCGAGAGCAATCCTACTATGTGCGGATTAGAAGAAGAAGACCACCAGATAGTCAGAAAAGAAATAGCAAAATCCATACAGGAATTCAAATGGGATGAAAATATACTGAAAGCCTTAGGATATAATAGTAAAGAAGAACTAATAAATATAGCAGAAAAACCAGGAAATTTTATTGGTTACAAAGAACTAACCCCATTTCTAATAAAATATAATATAAGATTAAACCTTTACATAAATGATAAATATTTTAAAGGAATAGAATGGATACACATAAACAGCAAACCAAATGAGAAACAAGAAGAAATAGCCCTGTGGTATAAAACAAGGAATTTAAGGAAGTTACCTACACTCACAGGCCATTACCAAGCCCTAATAAAAGAAAACACCGCTCCAAAACAACTAAAAAATAAGCTACTTAACTTAATAAACAAACAAAAAAAGGAAAACCATATAAAAACCCAAGTTAACATCATGGTAAGGAACCTAAGATCCTTAAACCCTCATGGCCAAATATACAAAAAAGGTTATCTCATCCAAACTCTATACGAAGAAAATATCCAAATAGCACTTCTCCAGGAAACAATGCTTCAAGAAAAACATAAACTGTTCATTAAAGGATTCAAGATATACAGAGCCGATTCTCCAATAAATAGAAGAGGAGTAGCAATCCTTATTTCAAACCAACTCGTTTGCAAATCATACTCAATTATCAAAGACCCTTCGGTAGATATCTGCAAGTAAAACTCAGAAACGAACAACACAACCAAGAAATCATAATGTCAATGATTTATGTCGAACCAATTGAAGAAAATAATTTAGCTATTATCCCGCAACAGATATGGGACTCACCAATCTTAGCAGGAAACCTGAACAAAATGCCAACACAATTAACAAAAATAGAAAAAGTATACCACGTTAAAAATATGGGAGAACTCAAAGAAAAAATCGTAGTACCAAATCTTGTATCAGACCACAAAATACTTATATTCTCCAAAGAAATATCGATCCCACTTAATAAGGAATATAAAGAAATAATTTAATAAGATAGAAATATAATCAACAACAACAACCAACAAATAAAACAAATAACAGCACAACCAGACTATACACCAATTTTACAAAACCCAAACAAAAAAATCAAAATAAAAAGACATCAATTAACTTTCAACAACACTAACTACTTACAAGACTATGAAAAACTAAAAAACATAGAAAAAGAAAGATTTAAAAACCTAAGAGAAAAAAAAGTCTCCGAATTAATAAGCCTCCTCACCACAAATAACCTGGGCAAAAGAGCCGCAGCAAAAACTAACAACTCTAATGCAAATTCGAGCAAAAGTAAAGTGGTGGAAAAGCGAAAATAATAATGAAAAAAAAAATCCTCGAAGAATTCAAAACCCTATATAATCATACCAAAGCAAAGGCAATACCTGCTAGTATTTTAGCAAAAAATCTTATTCAACTACTCGATATAATACTAAGAGACAATAATACAAAAAAAACCCCCCACCACCAATACCTAAAAGCACAGCTAAAGATACCAACGGGCTCAATCAAATAGAAATCGCTCAATTAATTAATGGTGATAACCTTCATGAAACAGCCCTAAGAGCCAAATATATTCTAGAAAAAACAATATCAAGCAAAACAGGAAACCTACTAATACACAATACCAGTAAAATCTTATTAAAGCAAAAAAAAGAAATAGTCGAATCATCAAAAGATCTAAGACCAATTAGCATCATTCCCGCCATAATCATGGTCATAGACAAAATAACAAATCAATACCTTCAACCATTTATCCAAGCGCTCCAGTTACCAAACCAACATGGGGCAAGAAAAGGATACAGCACAAATACAGCAAAAATGAATATCATATACATAGCAAAAAAGAAAGGATTGAGACACTTTCAAGCACTCGATATCTCCAAAGCCTTCGACACACTGGACAAAAACCTCCTCCTCCAATCAATAGAAACCCAAACGAAAAGCCCCCTAAAAGAAATACTAAAAATAATATTAGATATAAACAAACTCATTAACCTCAACATAGATGACGAGATTATTCATCCCAAAAAAGTAGTACCACAAGGGTCAGTATTCGGGCCTTTACTATTTTTAATATATATCAACCCCATTATAAGCCACATACAAGAACACTACCCAACCTCTCAAATACAAGCATTTGTCGATGATCTCTTAATCATATCGAACTCAAGAGAAGAGCTAAATAAAATTCTAACAAGCATACACACAAAAATAGAAAACATTCATCTAAAATTAAACATCAACAAAAGCAAATACATCAGTAACATCGAGTCCGAATCGTTAATTGATGGAGTAACTCAAGAACAAATCCACCCGATCCCCACTGCAAAATATTTAGTGGATATTATAGATAACGAGGGGAATACTACAAACATAATAAACACCTTCAACTACGGAACAATCGCAAACATAGTAGGAACCGCAGCACCAAACGTACCAAGAAGAGTCAAAGTAAAACTCTTTAAAACTTATATAAAAAGCAAGTTCAATAACCGGAAATCTGGAAGCCACCTGGAAAAAGATAAGAAAAGCAATCTTCACCAAAGTAATCGACTTTAGTACAATGCCTAGGCCGCATCCCTAATAGGCCTATCGTACTTTTCAATAATTATAAAACCCCTCCTAAAAATTCATAAAAAATGCCAAGACACAAACAATAAAGAAATGGAGCAATTCATGGAAGAAGCATGTAAAAAAGCATTCACCCTCTGGACTAAAGAAATCGCTGATCCAAATAATACTTAAGCCATTAAAACCCTAATAAACGATCTACTCATTCACAACAAATTTCACGAATTCGAAGAATATGAAAAAAGCATCTATAAGGAAGCCGCAATTCGACTCTTTAAAAACAAAATAATACCAGATGAAATAGAAAAAATAGCCAAATTAAAATTACCCATGATAATAGAAATGGCTTCAAACAATAAGGAACACCTTATACTCGCAGCAATAGAACAACACATTAAAAAAGATAAAGATGAAACCCTCCTTGAAAAAACAATAAAAAAACAAATAATCAAATATATCACACTCTACCTTATGGGAGGAGAAGAAATATCCATTCCGCAAAAACCAAACCCAGAAGATCTCAAAGAAATTCTAGAATTCCACCAACTATATGACCTACAGGTAGACCTAAAAATATCGGAATATAAAGATGAAATTCTTCGAAACAAAGAAGATATCATGAAAGAAATAAAAGAACAAAATAAGAAGAGCAAGGCGAAAGAACCGAAACTACCAGACAAAATAAATGAGTTTATAAAAAATGTAAGAAATGGAATCCAAAAAATAAGTAACGAAAAACCAAAAGCTATATTAATGGAAACCTTACTAGAAAAAGTATCAACGAGCCCAGACTTCAATTACACCAAGAAAAAAAACAAACCCAGAAGACCAAAAAAGAAAAAATTGTAGGAGCCAATGGACATCGACTCTGACAACCAAACCCTCGACAAATTCATTCTAAAACAAAAATAAAGAAATGAAAAAAACATACATTTTCCAAAAAGCATTCAAACAAATAAATTCTTGTTAATTATGAAAAATCCTTGTCTTTACATTCTTTATCTACAGCGCCATTTCTATCATCAAAAACCTCTAATATTTTAACGACCCCAACTTAATCCCCTGGACCAAAACTTCCTACTAAACCTAAACGATAATTTATCATCGAATTTTAAATCATAATTTATTTCAATATTAAATTTTCGATGTCAAACTAAATAAATATTTATTTTATTAATAAATAAATATATAAAATTTTTATTGATTAGCTATGAAAGTGAATCATATAACAATGGTAAATTTTACAAATCACGGCTAACTAACTCCATCTAAAATTTTCTTGATTTAGAATATTTTTAAAGAAAATTAAATTTACTTTTTTCTTCAGATTTGTAATTAGAAAATTCATAAAAAAAATAAATCTTACTCTTTAATTTTAGTTAGCTTAATTCATTGTTTATCATAATTATAATAAAATTAAATAAAAAATAATTAACTTTTTGAGCTTACTTTTTTGTATAAAATCACTCGTTATTTGGGGGTGAAACGGCTAAGGTGAGCTCAAATAATTAATAAAAAACGTTTAAAATCAAATAGTTCCTAATAATTTATTAAAAAAAAATTAAGAATTATATAAGAACGATTAATAATATTAGCAAAATATTAGTTTTAATTAATCTTACAGAATGCTTGCTTATACTTGATTTTCCAACTTTTTCTCATTCAATTTTTTCTCCTATCTCTTTTTGCAACATTTTACACACTTTATTAGTTCCTTTAACAGGATATTTACTACTTTCATCATCACTAGTTCCACTTACATATTCACAATAAGGTACTATTCTGCGTTTTCTTTCAATAGAATTATTTTAGTATAATTCTCCATTTTTATTACCTACTATTAATTTTTCTTAAATTTCAGAGTTAACTCCTTCAATTTTTTCAGTGTACTTAAATGCTTACTATGCAAGGATTAGTTTCAGCATCACCACCTGAATTTATAATAGATTTTTTACTATTAGAGGCTATTGTATATGATGATCATTTTTTGGTATCGTTCCCCTCTAAGAATGATATATAAACTTCTTCATATTTTTCCGTTGTTTTTGAATACTTTTCTAATTGAATATATCATAGTTAGTTGGCCGCATATAGTGTCATCACTATTGGCTGTTATTTTTGATTAGATTTTTGCTTTATCTCCACAAGCTATTCTTCCAGAATTTGCAACGTATTTTTTAGTTATTTCTGATACTGAGTTAATTGACTAATCATTGACAGCTTCCGTTTGGAAATTTTCGAATAATTGCGTTCTTTTCTACTTATTTGCAATTAGCTCTATCTGATTTTCATTCGTTAAAAATATTTTTAAAAAGATATTTAACTCATCCGGCTTCCAAATGACAAATAGATTCACTAATGGTTTGATAATTCACATTTATCGAAATTTTTTGTACAAATTTTTTCTACAGTATTTTCTGAGGTGAATTTTAGGCATTTTACTTCTGTTTTTTATTCAAAGATGTTTTAAGATATTTATCGCATAAGATGTGTCTTATACACTCTCATTTTTTTATAAACACAACTTTTATCACTATCCTTTATTGAATACTATAAAAGACTTTTGAGTTTCCCTCCTCTTTGGACCTCCACCCTCAAAAAATTTTTTTATCGCCTCTCTAGCAGTCCGCTCGAGTTCCCCCCCTAGAAAATAAATAAATAACTGCATATTAAAATTTTTAAACCATATTTTATAATAGAGATATCAGGAGCTTGATTTTTAAATAGTAAAAAATTTTTTTAGAACTATCAGTATAATAATATAGTATTTAAATGTTTTACTTTTTATGCTTTTTAATGGTCCGATGGAGTTCCTCCCTCTTGAAAAAAATGTCCTTGCTCTGTGGCGTGAGGGGGGGAACTCCAAAGTCTTTTACGGTAATTTTTACCATGTCGTTTCATCTCATGTTATCATACTTTCGTAATAAATAAATTTTTCTTTACCAGCATAATTTGAATCGGCAAGTTCATCTTCAAGGTTGCAATACATTTTGATCAATTTTATTTGTCACTAGCCATTCAAAACAAACTATGTCTTGATTTTTTACAATTTTATTGCATAATGAGCTTTCCATATATCAAATTTCACCAACTACTGGGTTTTTAATATATTGTTATTCTATTCCTTTTGTTACTATTTAATATCCGCATTCATAATCATTTGTTCCTGGAATTCCTTTGACACATATATAATCTTCATTACATGGATGGCTAAGCATCCTTATAAACTTCTGTATTTTCTATTGAAGAATGAATACCATAACAATCTATTTGCACTGGATAATCTTTATAATTCCTGTTTAGTTGAATGTTTTGACATTTTCACAAAGATTGGATTCTTTGAAAATAGTTTTACTGTCTAATTCAGTTTTCACACAATTATAAGTATTTATGGAAACAGTCTTTATGGATCTCCATATTTTGCATTTTTATAAAGAGACATTTCCTATAATGAAGACGAAGAAGCCTGTCAAAAGCATTCCACGGAAGAAAAATGTGAAATAGTAACTTATTGTGAATACGCAAGTGGAACAAATGATGATGAATGTAGTAAATATCCTATCAAAGGAACTAATAAAGTATGCAAAATTAAGCAATCAGAAGGAGAAAAAAATGAATGAAAAGAATTTGACAAGCCAAATACAGGCAAATGTTCTGGAAGTTTAATTAAAACAAGTATTTTGTTATTATTATTAATTATTCTTATATAATTGTTAATTTTTTTAATTAATTATTAAAAACTATTGATTTTTAAACATTTTTGTTAATTATATTTTTTTATTGTTATGATAAACAATGTATTAACCAAATAAAAATAAAGAAATAGATTTATTTTATAGGAATTCGTTATTATAAAAGTGAAGAAAAAATAAAAAATTATTTTTATAAAAAATTTTTTTTGAGAAAATTTTATATGGAATTAAACAATTAAAATTTTAAAATTTA
>JAJJLE010029144.1:0-12547 GCA_023897235.1 Entodinium longinucleatum | reverse complement strand
GTTATTACGACTTTTTTATTTTCTGCCTTTTTTTTAACTAAGCCTCTTTTAGGGTTATCCTTAGATTGATTTGGTTTTTTGAAATTTAAATTATTTGAAAGAGGTTTATTATCTTCTTCTAATTTTTTTTCTAGTATTGAATAAACTTTTTGCAATTCCTGATTTGGATTGATTATTGGAGGAGGATTGTTTTGAATAGGATTCTCTTCTTTCTTTTTCTTAATTTCTTCATCTTTTTTTATCTTTTCTTTTTCTTCTTTTTTTCTTCTTTTAATTAAATTCTCATATTCAAGATTCATCATTTGAGAATCTTGTAATGTTTTAATACCAGTTTTTTTGTAAAAAATTGTGCCTTGTTTAAATAAGGAAGTAGAAGAATTATTATCTTTTGGTGATTCATTATTTTCATCTTTCTCAAAAATGCTTGGCCTTATACTAAAACTATCTTTTTCTGGTAATATAATAAAATCTTGTATTTTATCGCTTTCATAAATTTTTAATTTATTTAATTCGCTATCCTTTTTGAAATTGACTCCTGAATTTGTTAATTTAGAAAACATTATTTCAAATGATTTTTTATATTCCTCTGTTCTAGGCGAGATTAAGGATAAATTATAATTACCTATAGATTTATATAAATTAAATAAATCTGATAAAATATCAGTCGCCTTTTTTTGTTGATCTTTATCTCCAGTTTTATATGCATATCTAATAAAAGCCGGTATCATTTGAGTTTTAAGTATACAACTTCCGAAAAATTCCATCAAAGAATTAATAGAATAATTATCAGGTTGAATAATTTCATCGATTTCAATCAAATCGATTGAAGCTAAAGGGTTGTTTAATTCTGAGGTATTTATTGATTGAATTTGATTTGTATCTTTATTTACTTTTTTTCTATCTTTATCTACTATCAAAAATTTATCAGCTATTATTGAGATATTAGATTCATCATTTATATTTTCCTTTTCTTTATTTCTTTTTTCTTCTTCTTTAGTGATTTCTTGAATCATTGATTGAATATCTTGATATAATTTTCCTATCGAATCACTTTTTTCCAACTTTTTAGCATTAATTGATTCATAAGAATAATATTTATTTCTAATTTCCTTTATTTTATCAATAATTCTATTTTTCTCTATTTTAGAAAAATTAAATGTATTATTGTTATTATTAATTTCGGTTAACTTTTTTGTAAAAATCATATATAATTTTTTTATTAAATTTAATTTATTTAAATTAAAAGCAGAAGGATCTTCATTCTTTTTATCATTATAATTTAAAATATAATCAAATTCATCTTTAATCTGAAATTTTATTTCATCTGGAAAATATTTATTAATTGAATCAAAAACTTCTTGCTTTTTTTCAAAAATTAAATATGCTAAATATGAAAAAGAAAATGCATCTTTTTTTAATTCTTTTAAATTTTGAAATCTTTTTAATGTGTTCAGTACGTTATTTTGTTTTATATTATTAGAGATATTCCATAATTCATATTTATAATCTTCATATCTATCATATTTTTTTTTTGAAATAAATGTCTCGTAAGTCTCCGGAAAATTAAATTTTAAATATTGATTAAATTTTTGTCTGCAAGGCTCATAATTATAATCAATATAAGAAGAGTAATAACCAAAGCCAGAGCTATAGCTAACATATTTTCCTTCTTTAGCTTTTTCACATAATTTATAATAGTTTCTAATATCTTCTTCATTTGGAAAATTGAATAATGCTTGTTGTTCCTCGATTTCAGCTAAAAGTGGATACCATTGATTTTCACAAATTCCAAAAATAGGATAATAAACTAACGTTTTATAATATAAAAATCCACCTCTTTTAGATATATTTTCAAATGAATTTTCACTGTTTTCTATTATCTTACCTTCATATGAGATTAAATAAGTAACATTATTTTTTGGAACTGGCTCTAATTTATAATAATTTTTATTATTATAATTATCTGACATTTTTATTAATTTTATCACATCATAATTCCATTGCCCTAAATGACAAATGTATATTCCCTCACTTTTAAAATCATTATTATTTACTATTTTATTCCATGTATATGATTCATTTATTTCATTATATTCAAGCTTCATTACATCAATTTCTTCTAAATTAATACAACTAGGAAGAGTATTAAAACCTTTTTTATTTATAATTATTTTTTTTTCTTTTCCCTCTATTTCACAAGTGAATATAGCTATTTTTGAACCTATTAAATTGCCACAATCTATAGTCATTTTAAAACTGAATTCATTCTTTTCTTTATCTAATAGTATATCTTTGTCTTTAAATTCTAAATATACATTGTTCTCACTCCCTCGATTAGTTTCAGCTTTTATTTTTGCATTCAACTTCTTGTTTTTATAAGGAATGCTTATTAAAAATTGCATTTTAACTACAAGCATATTATCTGGCATATATTTAATAAAATAATCATCTTCTGAGAATGAATATGGTAGCAATAACTCCATATCATTAGAAACAAAGCTTTTGGTTGAAAAATCATATACTTTAAAATTAAAACTAATTGGCATTATTACACAATCAATAATAATTGGAATTTTATAACTTTGACTTATATAAAATTCTAATCTACATTTAAGTCTTTTAGCTTCTGAATTATTTAATTTTGGAACAGTTAGAATTGCATTACTTTCATTTAATTCAATTGTAGGTTCTCTTGAGGTATTTCCTTCTAGTGAATCTATCCTTGATTTTATTGCTAAATTTTCTCCTTCAAGATAATTTTGAATATTAAATTGTATTTGTTCTTCAGAAAATAATTGATTAGTCTTTAAATAATAATTATCATTGAAATATTCCAATTTATAGTTTTCACAAGATAAAAGCAGTTCTATGGGTATAGTCAATATAGTTACTTCTATTTCTAAATCAAAAGAAGTATTACCAGCGGTTAATTTTAATAATCTTCTTATTCTTTGATTTTCTTTTTTTCCTTTTTTAACACAATTAGGAATATAAATTTCCACTTGAATTGGCTCTTTCGCTTGGATATAATTTTTAACTTTCATATATTTCATTGAATCAGTGTCATTTCTATCAAATTTTAATATTTTTTTATTTTCTTCAATGTTTTTATCTTTTTCATATTCATTTTCTTCATCAGTATTAATATATTTCTGAACTATAATATTACCTCCTTCATTAAAATCATTTTCATTTTCATTATCTTCTTTTTTATTATTTTCTCCATTAGAATTGTTTTCATCTTGTTGGCCATTATCATCAATTTCATTATTTTTATTGATATTATTATCCTTTTGTTGTATAATATTATTATTATTATCTTTTTTTAAATTATGGTCATCTTCATTTTGCTCATCATTATTGTCTTTATTAATCTTATCATATTTTTCTTTTTCTTCTTCATTAATAATATTTTTTTCTTCAACGTTATTATCCTTTTGTTCATCATTATTCTCTTTTTCTGATTTATTTTCTTTTTTCTTATCAATATCATTATTTCCATCAGTTTCATCTTCATTTTCAGGTGAAATTTGAGCATCATTTTCTTCCGGGAATTCAAGAATTTCAGCTTTAATTTCCTCATCTACTAAAGACATTATATTAAGTCTTATAGGCTTCGAGTAAAATTCAGGACAAAATGGCCCTTTTTGAAGACTTATTTTATTATAATTACATTTTAATATTCCGTCTTTTTTACTTATTGTTGGCATGGATAATAATGGAGAATCAGAATCTAAATTATCATAATCAACAAAATGAGGTTGTTTTTCTGGTAATGAAGGAATATCGAAATTTTTTATATATATTTTTTCTAATTTATCAGATAAATTATCTTTAATTTTTCCAATACTATTATTGAAATCTCCATTTAATAAATCAAATTCCTTATCTATAGATAAAAGATCAGATTCAAATTCTTTTTTTATTTCATTTATTGTTTTAAATTCTTCTATTTCATCCAATAATTTATTACCTGCTATATCAAAAAACTTCTTAATAATATCATATGAAGATTTAAATTGCCTTTTAGTCACTTCAATATTAACATTTTCAAAAGCTCCTCCTTTTATTTTAAGAAAGTCTTCTCTCATTTTTATCAAAACATCTTTAATATTATTAATATACTGAGATAATTGAGAAAAAGTTTTACCTTTAAAGGTAACCTTCGAAAATTTCATATTTTTCTCTAAATATTTTTCATTTATTAGGTCATTAAGTTCATCCTCTTTTAAATCTATAGTTATTTTATTTATTTCTATTTTTTTAGCTTTATTGAAAAACATATAATCTTCAACTTTTTTTTCTTCTATATTTTCAACATTATTAATTTCATGTAATTCTATTCCTGCATGATTTTTATTTTTTTTTTTGTTTTTTGATGAGACTGTTTCCCTCATATGATTTGGAATTATTTTTATTTGTCTAATGTTAAATTTATTTTGAAATTCTTCATCAATATCATCAATTTTGAAATATAATTCTTTTACATTTTTTGCATTTAAATTATTTTTGTCATATGTATAAATTAAAGTTGAATCATATTTAATAGGTATTTCATAAATTATTATTGTTTCTTCATTAATATCCTCAATATATAAATCTTCATATTTGGCAAGTTTAGCTTTACTTTTATTAAATTCCTTAATATCTTTTTCTTCAATTTTTTCTCCTGAATTTTTTAAATTATCAAAATTCTTATTATAAATGTCCATGATATCCTTTATTTTTTTTCCTTCTTTTTCTATTGCTTCTTGAATTTCTTTATCTTTATATAAATCTTCTATTTGTTCCACATTCATTTTAATTTCATCGATTTTATTAGGAATTTTATCTATAAAATCATTTAAATTATTTTCTAGGTTATCGTATTTATTATTTGCTACAATATTTTGGGACTTTTGAGAATATTCTTCGTTTATTTCATTTTTAATAAACTCTGTTGGAGATTTTATTAATAATAATAAATTTGAATTAGTATTATTAATATCTTCTTTTAAAATATTTTCTAGATCTCCTTTGAAAGCTTTTTTTAATAACTCAATATAAGAATCTTTTAAAATTTTTTCAATTTTTTGTTTTAATATTCCACTAGCATTTAATTTATCAAATAAATAATTAAAATAATAATAAAAAAGACGAACATTAGGAATTAAAATTTCATTTGGAACTTCCCTTAGAACTAAATTCAGCCAAGAGTTATCTATTTTATCCGCTTTATTTTCTGATATTAAATCTTGAATATGCTGTCTTACTTCTATTGTTATTTCATTTGAAAAAGGATTATTTTTATTTTCATAATTGATACAATTTACTGAAGACATATTTCTTATTAAAAATACCCAAAAAGGGATATAACTATCATTTTCTTTTTGATTGAAAAGCTCAGAAATATCTTCATTTCTTAATTTTGAGTTAATCAATGATTTTAAAAGTTGCATATTTTTAATAATATAATATTTGAATGCTGGATTTATTTTTTTGTTAAGTATTGATTCTATTTCAATTCTTTTTTCGTTTCCTTTATCAAAAATTGCTAAATCTTCAAAAGTGAGTTTGTCATTTGTTTGTTCTTTTGATGATTCAATAATTTTTTGGATATATAATGATAATTTCATCCCATTTATAATAGCCTCTAATTCCTTTTTTTCTGCACTTTTTCTCATTTTTTTGAATTCCTCTTCAAATGAATTTAATAACTTTTCAAAATCATCATCTAATTCTGCTTCATATTTTTTCATAAATTCCTTATAAAGTAATTTTGCACATATTACACTTATATCATACATATTATTAATATCTTTACTAATACTATCCAAAGCCTCTTTAAATACATTATTCATATTAACTCTTGGAATTTCTATACCATCAAAAATTGGACCAGCAGAATACTGATTATTTTCATTATATTTGAAAAACAAATAAATAATATCTTTTGGCTCAAATTTTGGTTGAATTATTTTTGTATTTAATGAATAATCATTTGAAATTTGATAGGTAAATCCATATTCTTCTTCTGATATAATATTTCTTGTGGATTTTTCGTCTAAATCAGTAATAAAGTTTTTTATTGCTACTTGATCAATAGAATCATTCCAAAGTCTTAGCATTAATTCTACTCTAAACATACTTTTTATTGCTTTCCTATTTTCTGTTCCTAAGGCTTCATCTCCTAAAGAATTAATATATTTTAATAATGCTTTTAATCCCAACTTTTCTATTTGAGTACCATATCTAATTCTTTCCCTATTATCTTTTGCATGTAATATTTTTTGTTCTAATTCATTACATGTAGCATAAAATAACATATTTTTATATAATTTAATTTTAAGTGAATCATTTGTTGATTTTGCTTTTAAAGGCGGTTTTCCCCAATCTAAATCATTTCCAGAAAATGATACTATTTTTTCTTTTGAAATTACTTTTAAGTCATTAATTTCTTGTTGTATTATTGGAGATCTTTTTAGTATTTCATCCAAACTTTCATTAGAAAGATTATTTATTTTTTCTATTAAATCACCTTTAAATACTTCTAAACCTCCTTTTAAAGGCATTCTACTCAGTTCATCTTTCATCTTTCTTAATTTTTTTTGTTCTTCTTTCAATTGAGCGTCTATTTTACCCTTTTGTAATTTTTCCTTTATTTCATCTTTCTTTGAAATTAATATTTCTTGGTAAATTATAAATTTTTCTTCCGGCCAAGAAAATTCTTTTAATTTTTCCAAATTTAATAATTCAGTATCGATCTTAATTTCATTGCTTCGTAATTCGTCATCTTTCAACTCTCCTAATTTTTTTCCTATAAGATTATACCACAAAAAGCTATCTTCACTATAAAAAAAATTAAGCTTATCGGTAAATTCTAACAAAGTTTGAATTTGATATTTTTCATTTAAAGTATCAAAAAAATTATTCTTAATGATATTGAATATTTCCCTTTCAAATGGGAGGAAATTATCTATAATATATTTTAATATTTCCGAATCTTCATCAAAAGAAAAAAGAAAAGTCCACATTTTTGGAATTATACTATTATTTGATAAAAAGAATACTGATGATAAAAATTTTTTCTCGGAAACTAAATCATAGTTATCTTTATTAAAACTTCCTAATAAATTTTTTATATTTTCTAAATCAAATCTTCCGGGATATTCAGTAAAAAATTTAATAAAATGAATAGTCTTTTCTTTATTAACATCATTCATTGAAGAAATTAATTGAACTTTACTCATTTCTTTTTTATCTTTTTTATAATATTGTAAACCAGTTCCAATTGATAAATAAATTGTTTTTTGCTCATTTAATTTTAAAACAGGTAATAATCTATCATATTGTTTTTCTTCGAAAATAAAAGAAAATTCTTCGTTATCAAACAGTAACACAAAATTAGTTTTATTTTTGTATAATTCAGCCATCATTTTGATATAATAAAAAGCCACTTCAAAATCTTGTCCTTTATATAATGCATTAAATTTATTATAAGGAAAAACCAATTCAACCACATTTAGGAAATTATGATTTTCTTTTAAAAAAGAAACAAACGATTTTAATGTATTTTTATTTTTATTTAATAGTAAAGAATTTATATTGAAAATTAGTTCATTTATTTCAGGCATATGAAAAACCGTAGTCATATTATATCCAAAATTCATGTTTCCTTTGTTTGTTAAACTTTCTAATAATCTTAATTTTAATAAAATAGGTTTTAATGATGTTATTCTCAATAATTCATCTGAATTTAATTTTTGTCCTTTATTTTCTACTTTAACAGAACCTATCTTATCCAATAATTTACCATAAAATCTATCTATTATTTTTATCTGATAGAATGAATAAAGATAATCTTTTGATAAATTTGAATAATTCAATAGATTCAAAGTATCTTCTATTTTGTTTTTTATATATTCTAAGTTTCCTTTTTCTATAGGAACTAATAAACATTGAGTAACAAAATTTCCAAAGTTGAAATTATATTCCGAAGTGTCATTTTGTGAATCTATTTGGATTTTTTTCAAAGCATTCACAATTTCTGGAAACATTTCCTCTTCACTTATGTCATTTGCAGTAATAATTAATTTTTCTTTTTTATTAAATTCTTTATAAACATCTTCTTTAAATTTATCTTTTGGATATACATCCTTAGTTTCTTTTACTTTTTCAGGGGGTAAATCAAAATAAGAATTAAAATAATAAAAAGTTAAAACTGATTTTATCCAATTAACAGTTTCATCTTTATTTGTGGCATCAAATGTATTTTTATTCTGATCAGTTGTAATAAAGGCTAAATTTCTTGGGGTTATTTTAATTCCTCCAGCCATTTGTTCTAAATGATTTTCACTCATTTTAGCAGAGAATATATGACATGCTGCTAATTTTGAACTTAGTCTATTCCAAGCATTTTTATCGACATCCTTTGATAATTTCAAAGAGTTGTAAATGGTCGTTGCAGCATCGACTTGAGTGCTATCTATAGAAGGCAGAGTGAATGAAATACATTTATTAAATAAAACAGGATCAAGCATTTTTGAACTTTTATTAAAAGGATTATATACTATAAATAATTGAAACTGCTCTTTTATATCTTTAGATGTAATATAAATCCCTTTTCCGGATTCATATATACTAAGTTCCGGGTTTTCACCACAAAGTGGAGTAATTTTTTCAGGTATTTGTGATGGAGCCATTTCTATTCCGTCTAATATAACCCATTGTCCATCGTCTTTTATTATTGAGTCAATGAATTTTGAATCTATATGACTAAATCTACTTGGAGGTGAAATAATAATAAATATAGTTCTTCTTGCTGATTTTAATTTGGAGATAATTTCTTCTTCAAGGCCTTCTTCTTTGAGCTTATCATCTATTTTTGAAATTATTCTTTTATAATGTTTTAATTTCATTGCATTAAAAGGTTTTTTGTAATTAATTAAATCCTTAATACTATTATAAGCTTCACATATCCTAATTTTTTCATCATCATCAAAATCTCCTTTGATTATTTCTTGTCCAGTCAATATTGACATACCAGTGTTAGAATTCATTTGATATAAATTGGTATCTTGTCCTAATAAAGTTGCTATAGTATTAATAAGATAAGATTTTCCTGAAGCAGTTGGCCCTTGAATTATTGGAGTTTTTTTGGAAATAATGCAACAAATTAGGAAAATAAAACAATGTTTCTGAGATTTTGTTAAAGTATCGAATAACTTTTTATATGTTTTAGGTTTAATCTTTTTAGGATTTTTGACCTTTACTCTAATCGATTCTTTGGCTTCTTTTTCCAATTTAATAACAAGATGTTCTTTATCTTCATCATAATCTATGACCGGTAAAAATTCTATATTTTTTGATAAATTAAGTTTTTCTGTAATTTTATTTATATATTCTTCTTGGGAGAAATGATACACAAATATAAATAATTGAATAAGGAAATGATTAATTTGAGGAACGGATTCTCTAAAATCTATATATTTTTTTATATCATTTAGAGTAAAAGGTGATTCATTAGAAGCTTCCATTGAAAATATTTTTGCATCTTGAAACTTTTTTGCAAAATCTTCTGCTTCAAAATTCTTTGCTGCATTAAATGCTTCTTCAAATTTTTGTTTGTTTTTAAGAATATTTTCAATTACTGATTCTTTTTCCTTCTTTTCTAATAAATAATTTTTTGTATATTTTATATTTTCTTCTTTACCAAAATCCATTTTCAAAAATAAGTTAATTATTATATTTAGAATATCATTAGAAGATGGATTCTCCACAATATGATATATGCAATTTGATAATATTCCAGCAGGTATTTTATCTTTGCTTGCATTATCTCTCCCTTTATTAAATATACCTATTATATTCATGTTTCCTTTATTAAGTATTGAACCATTCGATAAAAGAATTTTTGCATCAGGAGTAAAAATAGAATTTAATACATCCAAAACAGCAGGAGATGCATTATTTATTCCTTGGAATAATATTAATTTTTTTGGATATTCATCAGTACATTTAATAGCTTTATATAATTCAGTCTCTTGATTTTTAACTAATATTTCACCAGTGTTTGATTTTTCTATAATTATTTTCATCAACAAATCATCAACTTTTGTAGATTTGGAAATAACAATATTAATAATATCTAAACCTAATCTTTGTGCCATATAATGAATTGCTGTTTGTTTTCCTTGGCCTGTTTCTCCCTCTAAAATAATTGGCAATCTTAAGCTCAATCCAAAAAGTATAATATCACACATTTCTGAAAATTTTTTTGTAAAAAATATTTTTTTGTCATATAAACTTATTCTATCTTGAAATGAAAGCATTTCTAATTTATATATTTTTGATTTCAAATATTGATGTCCTTTTTTCTTTGATTTTTCAGGATCATCGAATGGACATTTACCATCTTCATAATTTGGAATATTTACTTCAAATTTTTCTTTAATAGTCTTTGCTTGATATTCTCTTTGTTCAGTTAAACCATTCTGCAAAACATATAAAGCTATTCTTAGATTGTTTTCGTGTTCATCTTTATTATATTTATCAAGTAATTTACTAATTCTTAAGCAATTTAATCTTTCTGTTAAATTTATTTCTGGAGCTCGTTCTTTTATTTCATCAATATCTTCATCATGAACTACTGAACTTTCTAATACTACTTTTTCTTCAGTTTCATTATAAGTTTCACAAGCTATGACAGTAAAACGGGATAAAAGGGCCTCAGATAATTTGAGTTCATCGTTTGGCTTACAAGTTGCAATTACTCTAAAATTTTCGTTAAAATTTCTTAATTCTTTATTTTCTTTTGTTGTTAAGGTTCCTGGTATATCTTCAACCAAAGTTAAATTGTGTTTTCCAGAAAATAATTCATTAAATCTTTCTAGAACTATAGTTTTTACTTGGGGCATATCTTTTAATATTAAACTTTTTTTATTAAGTATTGCAGATAAAATTAATCCAGGCTTAAATTCAATTTCCATATTTATTAAACTTTTTTCATTTATTTTTTCTTCAGCAAATAATTTATTTTTTAAATTCGTTAAAGCGATGAAAAATGAAGAATCATTATCAGGCATTTTATCATTTATTAAATTTTTTATTTCTTCTTTATTTTCTTCCCATTTATCTATTTTATTTAACTCTATTTCTATATTCGGAATTTCAAGAATTTCATAAATTAATCTCATACAAAATTTTTTATCTTCTATTGGAGGATAAAAGAATGAGGCTCCTAATAATTGAGGAATTGTCGATTCTTGGTTAAGTGAAACAACATCTGCATTATTTAAAAGCATTTTTGCAGCAAATGTTTTATAGCAAGTTGGACCTGATAATAATAAAGGTTCATCATAATTTGACAATTTCATTTTAAATAAACATTCTAATAAATTTGGAAGTTTCGAATATTGTTCTAATTGTTTTCTTTTCTTTTTTCTTTCTTCTTCGTTGCTTTTATTTCCTTCGTCAATACTATCCAAAAATACTAAAGATTTATGCTTCTGAATGTAATAATATCTTTTTTGACTTTTAGGATTCTTTTCATCATATAATTTTGCTTCAGCATAAAATACTTCTTTTAAATCTTCATATTTGACTCTATCTTTAAAAATTTCTTGGAGAGCTAAAAGTAAATTTTCCAATGTTTCTTCAGAAAGTTGGTCTTTCTGTGTTGATGATAATGCATAAAACAGAAGATTAACTGCAGTTCCTACATCTTTATAATTATCAGGAAAAGTTTTTTGATTTTTCATTCGTGCAAATATTTTGCTAATATCTCTTAGAGACCATGATTGGGGTACTAAATTATCTTTATTTACTTTTATCATGAAATCTCCACAATATCTTGCTTCAATATCATCTAATCTATTTTTTTGACCTTCTCTATATAAAGACTCATTTAAAGAAGAACAAATTGATTCAATTTCTTCTTTTGATTGTTCAGGGTATATAACCTTTCTTAATTTTATTTTTATTTTATCAGGTAATTCATTTCTTCCAAAGGTACCAACATCATTTTGACAAATAATGAAAAAGAAATTTGGGTCTATAGAAGTATTTCCCTCAATCCCAGGAATAATTAAATCTTGGTTAAATGTTTGTTCTAAAACAGGTGTTACCGATTTCATATTTAATTCAGAAGAAATATTAAATTCATCAGCAATATAAACACTTCCTTCTTTAATTGCAGAAGTAAGACTACCTTCCTTAAAGATTACTTCAGAATCACTTATGGTCGTTGTTCCATAAAAATCATTTGGTTTTGTACTTGAATGGTGTGTATGAATATAAAAGGGAATTGATTGACTAAATATTTTTGCTCTAATTTCAGCTATTGCTCGAGCAGCTGTGGTTTTTCCTGAGCCGGGAGGACTAACAACACATAAATATAAGTTTATTAAGGAAGAAATATATACAATTAAAACAAAATTTTTTAAACTTTCAGATTTTTCAAAGAAATATTTTTCATATTTGTCATTATCTTTTCCTTCCATTTTTTTTTTGTTTTCTTCTATTAGTTCTTTCAACAAAGCATTTTTAATACCATCACTTATTTTTATTT
>JAJJLE010029143.1:0-12806 GCA_023897235.1 Entodinium longinucleatum | reverse complement strand
ACGCAAGTCTTTGTTCAATGAAATAATAAAAATTAGCCTTTTTAATATTATTGAAAATATAATTATTATTATTAGTATTATCAGGTTTTGGAGGAGAATCAAAAGTATTCATAAATTTATTTTCATTGTCATGATTATTATTATTATCATTAATTTTATTTAAAGAATTGTTATATAAATTACAATGTGGTATATTAAAATCGATATTTTTTAATAAATTTTTTAATAATATTGTGGACGTAAACCATTTTGTAACATAAAAATATAATTTTTAAATGTAGATTTTAAAAATATATATATGAAATAATATAATATTGTTAGAATGTGGTATATATAAAAATAAGAATAAAAAATATTTTAATATTTGAATTTAAATTTTATTATAATGTTATGAATGAAATTTAGTTAAAAATGAAATATAAAAAAAAAATAATTTTCAATTAAAGAATTGTTATATAAATTACAATGTGGTATATTAAAATCGATATTTTTTAATAAATTATTTTTAAATTCATTAAAATAAGAAAAATATTGATTATTCTTGATAATAATTATGGTTGGCTTTTTTGTTTCAATAGTTGGGAAACCAAAAGTTAAGACATGCCGAACATAATTTATTTATTAATTCTTCTTTTGTAAATTCTTTTTCTAAATCTATATTTAATACTTTTGCAAAAAGCATTTTGTTTATTTTATTACCTTCATATAATTTATTAAATTGTATTTTTAATTCTTGTAATTCATTTTTTTTGAATTGATTTCACTTTTATACTCGGATAATTCTTGTTTTAAATTTTTTTTTTCATAATAAGGATTTAATATCTGATTTGTTGTTTGTGATGAATTATAAAATGTATTTGAAAATATTTTAGGTAATTTAATACCACCTTTTCTTGATTTTGAATCATTTTTTGAATGGATAGTTTTACTTAAATATGATTAAGTTTTCGAAAATGGGAAATTTTTTTGGACAGTTTCAGTTTCTTTTGATTCCTTTTTTGAATTTAATTTAAATATATTATTTTTTTATAAATTGAATTATATTAAGTTATATATAATAAATATTAATATATATTATTGGGGATTGGGCCCAATCCCCATTTTGGAGCACTTTATCTAGAGTATTTATAACTATAATTTAAATTAAATTAATAATTAATAAATGGAAAAATGGGTAAAGGCGTTATTATCTATTATTATTACTTTATTATTTGCAGGCCTTTTAATATTCTTTATAGTTTACGCTGTACGGCACAACAAAAAAGAAAAAGATAAAGAAAATGAAGAAAAAAATAATTCTATAATAAAACCATATATAATAACTGAAAAAGAAAGAGAAAGAATATTATTATTAAACGAGTGTATAAAAGCTTATAGAAAAACTGAACTTCTTGTATTAGATGAAGATGAAATATATAATAATGAAACTATATCTAATGATAAAATATTATCTGTGTCAACTTTAGAAATTAATATTCATAAAGGAGAAAGTATTCAAATATTTAAAGAAAGTTTTGAATTACAAGATGGAGAATATGCTTGTATATCTTATGAATTAAATGGGCAAACTAATATGGTAAAAGTTCATGATGGTAATCTTTATATTCCTGAAAATTTTCATGGAGAAATAAGTGAAACAAAATTTACATTTATTATATATTTTAATTACGACCCTTCTCTTTATGAAAATTCAAATATAGAATCAGAGAATGAAGATACATCTTTAGCTGTATATGAGAGCCCAAAGCCCAATAATAGATTATTATTAAGAAAATTAGGAATTTTTTCAAAAATAAAAAATTTTTTTAAAAAAAATGCCAAAAAAATAGTTCAAAAAGTAGTCGCAAAAGTTTATTCTTTTGCCTGTACTCTTGTTGTAGATTATTTATTTAAAGAAGCATTTAATACAGAAAATCAGCCTATTAAAGGAGTAACTGATCTTGCTTGTGATCAATTAGGTGAATATGTTGGAACTGGAGTTACAAAAATAATTTTTAATCCTGAGTCAAAGCCAGCAGAAAATTATAAGGAACTTATACACGAGGAAAGTCTTGAAAATAATTTAAATACATATTTAAGAAATATTTTTGATATTGATTATATTAATAATAAATTAGATATTTTAGAGGATCAGAGCAGTATAGAAATAAAAGGAGAAGATTTTATTAAATATGCTTCAGATATAATACCATCAGAAGAAAAATTAACAAAAACCAACCATATTTTCAGTCCATTAGGTAATTTAATATTATCGGAACTTAGTTCTGACGAATCTTAAACCAAAGCTATTAGTAGAAAAATTTAATTGGGATATTAATTTTTTTAAACAATATAATTTTGAATGGACATATACAGATGAATATGATTAAACAGAAGATTATCCAAATATTAATACTTTTTTGATTGATAATAAATATATTTTATTTAATAATATGGATTGTAATAAAACAGTTTCTAAATTCGATTTTTATGCTGCTATTCAAAAAATTGGGGAAAATATAATAAAAATTTATAAAAACCCAGAATATATTTATTTAACAAAATTTAGTGATTTTAAAGCGGCTTTTTGGATTAAAAATATAAAAGATATTAATACTTGTTTTCATTTTAATAATAACTATAAAGATCTTTACGTTCCTTTTTTAAATAAATTTGCTTATTCTTACAAAAAAATAAATTTAGCAGAATATGATATATCAAATATTTATTCTTTTGATGAGTTTATAACATATACTTCAGCCGAAGAAATAACAATGCCATTTTATTCAAATAATAAAAACGGCGATATATATAGATTCATTTCTAATAATTATAGATTAAAAAAATATTAATTGGAATGAATTCACAATTAAATCAAAAAATATAGTTGAATTTATTTCCTATACTGGTTTAGGGGGTATTGATCTTGATTTAAAATTTTTAACAAATGCTATTTATATATCCTCTTTTTTTGCTTATGATGACCTTAATGATAATAATATTAAAAATTTTGATACAAGTAAAGTAACAACTATTATAGGGTTATTAATCCATACTATGGGAAATGATATTAATTTTATTAAAAATATGGATACTTCAGAATTAAACCAATGCTTTAATTTTATAGAAAATGAGGATATAATAAAATTAGATATTAGTACTTGGAATAAAACTAAATTAAACAAAATGAATTATTTTATTAGTTATGGACTTTCTTTAAAATATTTGGATTTTTCAGGATATATTAAAATAAAAGATAATTGCTTATTTGATAATTTATTCTGGGGTTCAAATTCTATAGAAGCTATTAATATTAAAGGATGGGATTTTTCTGGAACAATATCAATAGATGATAACTGCAATGTCTTTGGATATACTGAAAATTCTGTTATTTCTTCAGTTATGATATATATTGAGCAAAATATGTTAAATTATTTAGATGTGATTAAAAAATTTTTTAAAATCAATAATGAAAATCAATATACTGTTGAAAATTGGCCATATTAAATAAATATTAATTAAATTTATTAAAATAATTTCTAAAAATTATCATTATAAATATAATTTATTAATTAATAAAATTTAAAAATTAATCCAAAAATCTTAAAAGAGAAAAAGTAATATTTATTGACATTTTGATTTCATATTTTGCAATAAAACCTCTCCTTATTTAGGGGTGTTGGAACGCAAAAAGAAGAGCCAAAAAGGTTGATATATAATAAAATAGAAAAAAATATTTTAATTTTAAATTATTCCAATTTCATCAATAATATTTACAATTTTTTTAAAATCATCTTCAATCCAACTAAGATTCTCTCTATATTTAATTAAGCAAAGAGAATGAAAACCTCCACAAGAAATTTCCTCAAAGCTTTTCGAATTATATTCTGATAAATAATTAATAGGATTAGGTGTGAATTTTTTCATAAGGGAATCTTGGCCTAATTGTCCAAATTTATTATTTCCCCAAGACCATATAGTTCTTATATTAGATATTAAATCTTTAATAACAGCTAAACAATGTCCTTCACCGCAGGATATTTTAAGTACTTTCATATTCAAAAAACAGTCAACTTTAATAGGATAAACAAAATCATAACAAGATATATCTTTATTATATAAATGTTTTTTAGAAAAAGGTTCATCAATACCTAATTGATTCAAATCATTAACTCCGCACGCAAATAATTCATTTTTATCATTAATAAACATACTGAAAGTTTTACCGCATTTAATATCAATAATCTTTTCTTCATCTAAAGCTTTAATTAATTGTGGCGTAAATATTCTACTTTTAGTTAATCCAGTACCAGGCTCAAATGAATCTTCACAAAAGCCTAATCCTAATTGGCCATTAGAGCCGAATCCCCATGAATATACCTCTCCATTTTTTGTTAAAGCTAAAGAATGGGCTTCACCACAAGATATTTTTGCAATATTATTAGTAATGCTATTATTAGCAGTTTTAGTTTCTTTTGATGGGAAAGATATTAATGATGGAGTAGAGATGAAAAATGAAGAACGATAATCAGGATTTGATAAAAGATTTTTTTCGGGGAGACCAAGTTGGCCACCTTGAGATGATCCCCAGGATAATATTTTATTATCTTGAGTTAAGGCTAAATTATGTACTGTTCCTGATGATATTTCTTTTATTTTGTTTGAGTAAAAGCCAAAATTAATTTTTGTAAATTCATATTTTTGTAATTTACTATCATTAATACCTAGTACTCCATCTTCATTATTTCCAAAAGCGTATACTTCATTATCTGTACTTAATATCAAAGTATACTCATTTCCACAAGTAGCACTTATACCTCTTATATTATTATTTAAAACTGATATGTTCGTTGGATCTTTAATTATTTTGCTTATATTATTTTTATTAGATAAACCACATTGGTATTGGTGATTATTCCCAAAAGAATAAATTTCTTTTTTATTTGATAATAATATATTATGTTCCCACCCTGAAAATATTTTTCCTATTCTTTCATTTTTTAACTTGAATATCATTCTAGGAGTAGTTATTTTTTCGTAGTTATCATGTGAAGTTTCATTATGAGTGTTATTTCCAAAGGAGTAAACTATATCTGAAGCAGAGTTCAATTTATATGATAAATTTTTTAAAAGTTCTTGGTATAAAAAATGGCTGAACAAAATATTATTTCTTCCTTTTATTCCTTCAACACTTTTATTTTTATTTTTTTCATTATTTAATGTCGCTCTTTTATTATTTTTAGGAAAAAGAGTTATTTCATCCTTGTTTTTAAATGTTTTAAGAGTAAAATTAATTCTATTATTTATAGCATTAATAAAATTAGTTTTTGAAGGAAGGACTTGAATATTTTGCTTAAATTTATTATTATCAATATTATTTATAGCAATATTAGAATTAATCTTTTTTATATTATTCATATTATTTCTACTTTCAGTATCTGTATCTTTTGAATAAGTTTCTAAAGTATTATATGCTATTTGACTTTTATAATTATATGGGTAAGGATTAAAAATTTCGTTTGAAATATGAGAATTAATATACTCTTCATTGTATTTAATTTTTTTTACTGATAATAAAGTTTGAATTTCTTTTATAATATAAATCACAAAATCCGCTGTAAAAAAAATTTTGTCTAAATTTCCATCTGTACAGTTTATTAATGGAAATTGAAAATAATTAATTATATTTTTCTCAACAATTTTATCATTAAAAATATTTTCATCCAATGTAGCATCTATATTAATCATTTTAGATAAATTAGCAAAAAAGTCATTTTCTGGATTTTCACTAGTATTATTACTCATAAATTCAGACATTCTTGATTCATTATTTGTACTACTAAATTCATCACGAATTTTTTTATTCATATTATTAATATTTAAATTTTTGTAAATATCATTCAAAACTTTAATAGTATCGACGTTATAAACATTATTTGAATAATTAAATTTAGCTTTTGTATTATATAAATTAATTCCGCTTTTCTTTTTTTCGAAAAACTCCAAACATAAAAACATTTCTCTAAAATATTGATTTATAATAGTTTGATCTAATTTAAAAGTTTTTCTAGCAATTTTCCATAAAGGGAACGATAATATCCCATGAGAATCATTATTTCTTCCTCTTGGATCTCCATAACTCATCAATAAAAGCATTAAACATTTTGAATAAGGTGTTTCTGATTCGATATATTTTACTGAGCTTAAAGCTTGAAAAAGATTGATTATAGCTAAATCTTGTAAAGATAATTGAAAATTTCCTTTTTTGAAAATATCTTTTATTTTCATATTAATCTGATTCGCTTCTTCAAATTTTTTTTCGTAAAAAAATATGATAATAAATGAATATATTAACGTCTTTAATAAATTATATTCGATTTCACCATCACATGACGTTATTCCACCAAATATTTTATGTATATCAAAATTCCATTTTTTGTAAATATTTAATTCGGGTAAAAAATATATATTTTTTAAATATTTTGAAAAATCGTCTCTTTTTGTAAAAATATTTTCATAAGAATAACTCATCTTATAACATATGGAAGGTAATTCTAAAATAATTTTATTACAAATATCTCTTTCAGTTAATTTAATAAAAGATATATTTTCACTACTATTAAGTGAATCATTTGTTTTACTATTTTTTATATGAATAAAATCACTATCATTCATATTATTTATATCATTTTTAGTTATTTTAATAGGAGCTTTTGTTGATAATTTCAAAGGATTTTCGGTTTTTTTTAATGTATTATTATAACTACTCAAATTTATATTCGTTTTCATAAAAGTAGGTTTATAAGCTAAATTAGTTGTATTATTAGAAGATAATTTCATATTGATATTTTTTTGATTGATCATAGTATTAATTTTCTTTATATTAGATTCATTCATATAAATTAGTTTACTAAGGATTAATCCTGATAATTCTTCTATATTAATATATGATTTTGTTCTATCGTTAGTATTAAGACTAATATGCTTTAATTCTAATTTATTATACATTGATTCTATTGATATTGATGATTTAAATTTTATATAGGGGTCTATTATAAACTTTAATTTTCGTTCCATTTCTGTGATAAATATAAAAGGCTTTTCTCGGGATATATTTATTATATGTTTTAAAAAATTTTTTGGAGAATCAAATCCTGTTATTTTCCTTGATATTTCGGATATATTCATATTATTATTTTTATGAATATTTAATAAGCCTAAAGATAAATAACCATCTATTAATTTTAATTTTAGAAAAATAACGTTGACATAAAATACTAAATCTTCGAATAAATTATATATAAATTGTTTTGATTGTGATAAGGCCTCACTTGTATATAATATTGAATTAGTTATATATAATATTTTTGTTTTTCTATATTTTATTAATTTATTGACATTATTAATATTTTTCGAAGTTTTTAATTTATTAATGATAATATCATTTTCATCTTTATTAAAAACGAATTTAATTACTTTAACTAAAAGTGATATTTTAATAATATCAAGAATTTCTTTATTATTAATATTAATTAAAGCAAAAAATTTTAATGAGCTACTTATTCCATATTTATTCATATTTTTTTTTAGGTCAGAATAATTCTTAATATTAAAACTATTTTTATTCATCATTTCACACCACGAAGTGAAAAAAGAAATATAATTAGTACTTAAATAATACATTTTATTTAATATAATAGTGTTATTATTTTCATTATAAAATGATTTTATTAAAGAATATTTTAATTTAATTGAATCAATTAAATCATATATTATAACATATGGTTCTACTATATAATTTTCATTTTTATCACTATGAGATTTTACTTTATCATAATTAAATAAAAGATCAACGAATTGCTTATTTTTATAATTATTTTCTTGAATGCATTGTGCTTCATATATGATTCTAAAATATATATTATTAATTATGATATCTTTTGATTTTAATTGTGTCGCGGAGGGGTTGATATTATATATAGTTTTAAGGACTTCTTTTGGATTTAAATAATTTTCGTTATTATTAATATTTGAGGTATTATTTGATTTTGATGTTTTAAAATTTATTTTTACTTTTTGAATAAATGTAGTATTATAATATACGCGTTTTTTATTGATAATCGACAAAAAATTCATTTCGATATTTTTATCTGATTTAATTTCGAATAATTTAGGAATAAATTCGGATAAATTAAAAATTAAAAATTTATTCTCTTTAAGTCTAATAAGATGATATATATTTAATTCACTAAATAATCTACTTGTTAATAAGTCTTTTATATAATAATTTTGTTGGAGTACTTGTAAATTAGTATATTGAATATTATTTTTATTATCTTTTTTAATAATACCATTATAATTAATACTATCAGCAATAGTGGAAAAATAATTAATAAAATTATTATTATTTTCTATTATATTATCCATAGTAATTAGCGGAGTTATACTATTATAATTATTTTTTCCCTTATTTTCTTGCATTATCCCGTTTTCAAAATCATTATAATTATGTAAAAATATTTCAGCAGAGCCAAATAGAAATAATCCATTTATTTCAGTATAAGTAATCAAAGGAAATATTAATTGATATAATAAATGATTTTCTTGATTATATTCATATTGTTCTAATAATTGTAAATATTCAAAATAAAAATAATTTAAGGCTTTTATTTCATTTAATAGTATTTTACGTTTTTCATTAGGAATAACTCTTATATAAATTCCTTTCCATTTAAATCCTTGGAACCATTTCATTTTATCATTTTCTGGCAAATTATAATCATTTTTAATAAAATTATGATTGTTGTTTTCAGAGCCGAAGATTATATAATTAAAAAATATACCTAATGATTCTATTAACCATTTAAAATGCTCTTGTAATTTTGTTATATTTCTTAAATATTTTTTGGAAATTAAAATATCTTCAGATTCTCTTTTATGTATAAGAAGATTTGATATTTCTATTAATTCCGAATACCATTGTCTTTCTTTCAAATTTAGTAAATTTTTGGCTAATAATATTTTATCAAAAGAATATTTACTGTAATTTACATTGTCGTAGAATATTTGGAACAAATACAAATAAAAGCACATTTTATATGTTTTTGAAAGATGATACATATCCAGGTAAAGTTGATACAGCGTATGTTATGGAATCCCAACCTTTTACTATGTATAGTATTACAGGGGTGCATAGTGCTTGGGCTCAATGTAATAATGCAACTGGTATAAAAAAACCAAGCAATTGGAATGGAACAAAAGGCACATTAACTGAATGGGGATCATGGACCACAAGTGTTGCTGTTGATGCATGGAGCGGAGTAACCTCTGTTTATAATTTCGCATATGCTTCAATCACTGTATCATCAGTTGACTCTACTGAGACAACATGGGATAAGAATTCATTACCTGGTGGTACTGCATTTACAGATAGGCAACTTCATTCTATAGAACTTAAAGATTTAAATTTAATCGGAAATCAGAGGGCTACTAGATATGATATGTCTAATCAAGCCACTCAAGGACCACATGTTAGTTATAGAAAAAATACTTCTTCTGGTATGCAGGGTGGTACACAAGATGTATCACATATGAGTTGGCTAGGTTTTTATTTATATGATCATAAATATGTAGATACTTACTATACTAGAGACATAAATTTGCAAGATGTATCATCAGTTGTTTCATCCTTTACGACTTATGGTGATGGGTTACCTATATTCAAGTCATCTCAAGATGGTAAAGTTAAGTTTGTTTTAAACACTGGTGCACTTATTGGAACATGGGATAATCCAGGTTTTGAAATAAGTAGATATAAATTTGGCAATAGAGATATTAACTCAAATCCATTTTGGACTTTGCCTACTACGGCAGAATATAAAATAACAGAAAAGGGGACACCTGGTTTAAATAACAAATATGAGATAGAGTTTGATGTTGAAAAAAATACAATTTATTGGATAAGCGCAAAACCAACAACTAATGATAAAGTTTATTTGAAAATTGAAGGTGATATAGTTAATACCGCAAAACAATAGGAACAAGAACGGTAATAAATTTTTAAATTAGGGGACGAGGTATAATATTTAAAATTTGGGGACACCCTTTAATAAGGCTTGCAAAAGCCTTATTTATTTGCAATTTTAAATGTATAACTGTATCTCATTGTCAACCCTCTTGAATCTTACTTAAAACTATGCTACGATTTTACTTGATATGGATTATGAAGGAAAAATTTGTAGGCCTGCATTTGAAAAAGGCGCATTTAAATTACCTATATCAGTTGGTTGCTCATACAATCAATGTAAATTTTGTTGTTTGTTTAAATATTTAAATTTTAAGACAATAGATGATGAAATAGTATTTGCAGAGATTGATAGAGTAAAAAATGCAACTGGCAAACCTGAGGTGTGCTTTTTAGGTGATGGCAATGCATTTCACAATGATACGGAAAGATTGATTAAGATTATAACTTATCTAAAAGAAAACATTCCTTCTATTAAAAAGATAAGAATGGACAGCACTATTACTGATATAAAAAATAAAACAGATGATGAACTTAAAAAACTTTCTGACAAAGGCGTTGATGTATTATATATAGGCATTGAGTCTGGACTTGATGATGTGCTTTTATTTATGAATAAAGAGCATAGGACAAATGCTGAAGCCACATCGCAAATTGATAGACTTCATAAGTTTAACATAGATTATTCAGCACACATCATGGCTGGAGTAAGTGGCAAAGGTCGCAACATAGAAAATGCGAAAGCTTTAGCAAAGTTTTTCAATGAAACAAAACCGGTGAGCATAACAAATTTTACTATGTTTACATCAAGGAAACAAAAACTTTATAAAGATGTGATTGAAGGAAAATTTGAAGCTGCTACCGAGGTAGAAAGTTTAAATGAGGCAAAAGAACTGATTAGTGGTATAAACATTGAGACGGACATAGATTCTTTTCATGATTATATACCGTTTAGAGTAAAAGGACATTTGCTTTATGATAAAGAAAAATTGACAAATCAAATTGATGGTATGCTAAAAAAATTGCAGTTAAAAAAAGAAGTTAAACTTTATATTGCAGTTGCAAATGATAAAGATGAGGATAATATTCACCAAAATAAACATCAAAACAATATTATAAATATAGTAGATAGAATCGGTTTTGATTATCAGATAATTGATGAAGTTGGCAATGAAGATTTAACTGATAAAATATATGACAAAGCATTGTTAGATGACTTGGCTAAAAGAATCAACATTGAATCGCTAAATAAATATTTTGGAAATGAACTAGCAGATGCTTGCATGGTTAACCCCAAAAAACCACAATATGAATTAGTTGTTGTATCCAATGTAAGAGCAGTAGTATTTGAAAATAAAATTTTAGGTAAGGCAAAAAATCGAGAAGAAGCATACAAGATGCTTAAGATGTTGTCAGGTAAAAAACATCATGTGGTATCTTCTATGTGTGTCTATTATAATGGTAAATATCATATAAAAAATGAAGAAACTGAAGTATTTTTTAGAAATTTAAGTGATGAAGAAATTTATAGATATATAGATGGTGCAAAACCGTTTGATAAATATGGTGGTTATGACATTCAAGATGAATTTTTTGATTTTGAAGATAACTATATAGGCACCTATAACAATGTCGCGGGATTTCCATTAAATATCTTAATTGACATTTTAAATGAGTTAAAGTTGACAATAAATAATTAATTGATATATAATAATTTAAGAATACCCTTAATAGGGCTTAAAAACTGGGTTAAAACGCCCCAGTTTTTAAATTGGATTAATGTAAATTTATGATTTTCTTAATAATCTTATAGTTTAATTTTTACTAAAACTATGCTAAAATAGTATAAGGGAAGGTGAATGGATAAAATAATATTCTATAAATATATTGATATAAAACATTTTCAGTAGTTTAAGGAGATTTTATGAAAAATTTGAGAAAAATTTTAGCAGCTGTATTGATTGTGAGTATGGTATTTACTACACAAGGTTTCTTTACACTTGCAAATGGAACGGAAACTAGTGCAAAAGTAGAAGATACTACCACAACAATTGAAGAAGCTAGTTCAAAAGAGCAGTCATCAGAAAATAAAGATTACGAGTCTAAAGAGACAGAAGAGACAGATGAAAGTGAAAGTGGTTCATCAGAAAAAGAAGAGGATGAAACCACAAGTACTGCAAAAGTAGATGAAGAAGAAACTTCGGATACACTTGAAAGTTCAAAGGAGAAAGAAAAGGAACAAGAAAGTTCTGAAACTGAAGAAACTTCTAATAAGGAAGAGTCAAGTGATGAATTAACAACTGATACTTCTCATGAGACAAGCACAAAAAAAGTAGAGGAGACTGAGTCAAGTGATGAAACATTTGCCACTTCTTCAGATGCGAAAAAAACAGATATAGTTGAAGAAGAAACTCCTAATGAAACTGCAACAGCAAGTGAAACTGAAAATATAAAAGAAAAAGCTGAAATGGAAGCTGCAACAGCAAGTGAAGCCAATAATAAAAATACACTTTTTGGTGATGGTGAAAAAGTTGCAAGTGAAAGTGATGCAGAGCCACCAAAAATTAAAATTGATGAAAGTTTATTTCTTGGTAATATAGATGTAGACTATGTAGCACCATTTGCAGAGCCAAAAAACAATGGTTTATTTGGTGCTGACCCATTGGCAGATAAATGGGATTCAAGAGAACATAGTACTGGAGCTTTAAGTTGGGTTTCGCCAATTAGAAATCAGAGTCCATATGGTATATGTTGGGCATTTGCGACTGCTGGTATGGTTGAAACTTCTATAAGAAAGAAGGGA
>JAJJLE010029142.1:0-13167 GCA_023897235.1 Entodinium longinucleatum | reverse complement strand
AATTTATCTAGTAAAAAGGAGGTAAAATTTATATATTATAAAAAACCAATTATAATATTAAATATAATGAAGAAACGCAATATACCTGTTAAAAGGAATTGTAGGAAAAAAAGGACATTCCACGGAAGAGATAATAAATACATTAAATAGTATAGAAAAAGAAGAAATAAGTATTCCTGATTTAGATAAAGATATCAATAACAAAGACAATATAATCAGCCCTGAAAATCAGCCTGAAAAAGAAATAAATTTCAAAGGATAATAAAAGCAAATCAAAAGAAAAAATAAAAAAAGAACTAAAACATGATAAAAAAATAAAAAATCATAAAGATATACATCAAGATGAAAAAAATTTAAGTGATAATGAACTTAATCAACTCCTAGAAATATTAGAAGATGACAAAGGAAAACAAAAATTCAAATTAGATGAATCTACTAAATTGCTTGAAGAACCCGAAAATAGGTTCGAAATTTCACAAAAGGACAATTTCATAATTGAATCCGATTCAGAAAAACCAATTAGAGAAAAAGAAAAAATCCAAAAATTTAGCCGGAAAAAAACTAATAAAAATATAATAAATAGAAAAGGGTTTTCAGATGCTGCATATTTTGAAAGGTTGATTTATGAAAATCAAGGAAGTAATATATACCCATTGCCATCCTTTAATTTAACTAAGGTGGACGGTGATGGAAATTGTGGATACAGGACATTAGCATTACAAATTTACGAAGACGAAGAATTACATTATAAAGTTAGAGAAGATACAGTAAAACCCTGATTAATCCCCCCCCTAGAGTCAGAGCGAGACAATTTTTTTGGAGGGGGGGGATTAACTAGGGTATAATAATTTACACATAAAAGAAGGAGTCTTTTAACAGGATAAAAGTATAATACCTTATTAATAAAATTAAATTTTATATAATTAATTAAATACTATTTATTTATTTTTTGGGGGGGATTAATTAAGGTTTTTGGTTAGGGAGAGAAAAAAAAATTTTTGAGGGGAGGGGATTAAGTAGGGGGGAGATTAATCAGGGTTTTACGGTATAAAATTTTTTTTGGTGTCTTGCCAATTCATAACCTAAGAATATTATATGTTAAGACATATCATTTATTCAGCATAAAAACAATATCAAAATAATTTCAAATTAATTACCGTAATCCACATTGATACCAGGGCCACTAGGTATCCAAATTGATAAAATTTTTTGAGACAGCTATTTTCTATATTATTGATATCCGAATTTTTGGAAATATTTTTTTTTTCTCTGTAAATTTCAAATTCGGGTATCAATGTGGATTACTGTATATAGAAAAATAAATTTAAATATATAAACAAAAAAGAAATATTTTTCTTGAAATCAAGAATTTCTTCTTCAAAATAATTACCTTAAAAGTCAGAATATTACCCCAGTCGTTTTATAATCCCCTAAAAGATTTTAAAAACCAAGGTAGAAAAACAACAAATTCAGGGTAGTTTTCCAATGAATCTGGGGTCTAATCTAACCCTCTCTCAAAAAAAGTCTCTATATCAAGGGGTGTTATATTCCAAATCTTACGATATCTTTCATTTTTTGAACTTATTTATTGAATATTATCATTAAATTTTTTAAATTATATTTATATATATTATCATTAAAAATGGAAGTAAAAAATAGTGAAACAAATAGGATTTCATTATTAAATAATATAAAGAGTAATTATTTTCTTAAAAAACTTTTTCAAAATTTAACGCAAAAGAAACTTCTTAAGATTATAAAATACAATAAAAATTTACAAAAATTATTAGATATCGGTTTATCGGACTTTAGAATATATTATGAGGAAATAGAAATAGAAATAATTCCTTTAAATGAACAAAAAAACGAAAAAAAAGTTAAATTTATTAATCTTCCAAAAGAATTTGAATCACATTATAGAGTTTATTTTAATAATGATAAAGATGATAAAAAAAGGAATTATTTGACGAAAGATGACAAAGTCGAAAAAATAAAAATAGTTTTGGATAACGAAATTAAATCTTTTCAGGGATTATTTAAAGAATGTGAAAAATTAGAAAAGATAACATTTGCAAAATTTAATCGAAAAGATATTATAAATATGAGTTTTATGTTTTGCGGATGTTTATTATTAAAAGAAATAAATTTCAAAAATTTTATAACTGATAATGTTATCAATATGAATTATATGTTTGCAGGATGCACATCACTAACAATTTTAAATCTTTCTAATTTTAATACAAAGAATGTAACTAATTTATTTAGTATGTTTCAATCGTGTTCAGCATTAAAAGAAATTAATTTTTCAAATTTTAATACTGATAATGTTACTGATATGGCTTTTATGTTCAGTTTTTGCAAATCTTTAAAAAAAGTTGATATTTCTAAATTTAACACCGAAAAAGTAGAGCATTTTGATTTTATGTTCCAAGGATGCTTAGCGTTAGAAGATATTGATGTTTCTAATTTTATAATTAAAAAAAATGCTGATATAATGTGCATGTTCTCAGAATGTTCTGAAGAATTAAAAAATAAAATTAGAAACCAAAATCAAAATATTACTGAAGATGCTTTTCAAAATTCTTATTCTCCGATAATAAATATATAAAATAAAAGAGTTGTATAAAATTTAAACATCTATAAATTATTATAAATTAATTCTATTCTAAATATTTTATTATTAATTTCGTATCAAATATACTATTTAAAAAGAGGAATAATCCAATTTGAATTATGTTGAATTCAAACTATTGAAAAAAATTTAAATATCAGAAAGCAATCCTAAATTATCTAGGAATTATACATCATTAAAATAAAATAGAAAAAAATTATATAAAATAAAGAAAAATTTTTTTCATAAACATTGATTTGTATTTGTATACATTAAACAGTAAACTTCATAGGTATCGAGATTTCATCGATATCGGAATTTTAAAGTTAACTTTAAATTTAAAAATAATAGTTTAAAATTTTTATTCCAAAATTAATTAAATAATAAATGTATTTATTTTTTATATATTATGCTTATATTTAATTTAATGATATAGATTAAATATTTAATTATATAATATTTTCCTTTTAGAACATCGCTATTAGGATTTTAAAAAATGTTAATTTTCTTTTGTAATTAATCAATACTAATGATATGAATTTTACAGTATTATAACTGTTTTTTTATTAATTTTTCCAATTATTTTACCTAGTCTAACTCTTCATCAAATTTAACAACAAAAAATAATAAAATTTATAAATGATTAAAAATTATAAATTTTCATAAGTAAATAATATGAAATTTCATAGAAATTGTATCATATTAGGTGTTTTTTGTCCAATTTGTAGGTGAGTAAGTGAGTAAAATTTCTGCTATTAAGGTAATATAAAACATTTATTTTAAAAAATTTCTTCAAGAATTCCTTATTCTTAGAAATTTTGAAAACTAAAAAATTTTTTTACTGAGGCCCGTACTTCAAAAAAAATGTAAAAATATAAATCTACATTTCTAAAATATTATCCCCATTACCCCTCCCTATCCCAAACAAATCCTTTCTAACCCCTCCCTCTACTCTTCATAAATCATTATGAAACAAAATACCGTAAAAGTTGCATTATTAGCCCTCCTTTTAGGGTTCAGGCTATTTTTTTTTGGGCTATTAACATAACCACAATTTTATAATAAAACTCCCTATTTTCATTAATTTTCGACCTAGATATATGAAAATTGAGGAGGGGCTAATATTCTGAGAGGCTACTGATACGACTTTTGCAGTAAAATAAAATAATATAAAAAATGTGTAACACAAACAAGCACAAGCAAATAATTATCAATTCGTTAAATATTTTTTAAACATCTTATAAAAAAATTAAATAATTTTTATTTCAAAAAAGAAACATTATTTATAGGCATTTAGCTAAAGAGAGATTCCTCTATTAGATTAAAGATAAAGGCATGGAAGGATTCATATTATTTAATAATATAGAAATTAACGTTTTAAAAAAATATAACAAGGTCGGATAAAAATCTGAATTAAAATATTTTTTTCATATGTTGTAATTATCTAAATTAAATTAATCTTTTATATAACATAATATTTAAATAGTTATAAACTTTATATCATAAGTTATTAATTTATTAAATTCAATAATAGTTTTATAAATTGAAAATAAAATCATATAAAAAATAAACTTTATATATATAATTTTAATCAAAAATAAATAAATACAAAAATGATACCATCTACCCCATTAAAAAATTCAAAAGAAGTAACTTATTCAATTCACAAAATTAAATCTTATTTAAGCGGTGTTAAAAAGATTTACATAAAACGAAGATCAAATGATATGATACAAGGTGAAAAATTATGTTTATTTAAAGTTAATTCTAATGCAGAAACGAATGATTCGAATAATCGATTTTCATTAAACAATGCAAACGAAAAAAAAATATGTATTAAATTCAAAGATTTTGTCGCAGAAGAAAAAGATAATATCAATGATAAAGATAATTTAGAATTAGCTTTGGCAATTAAAAAAAGAAGATTTACAAATAGCTTATTATCCTTAACTATTTCACCACTTTTTTCTTGATATTTTTCATATTTTTAATTATGAGTTAATATCATAATCTATATGTTTTCTTACCTCTTCAGAAAAATATTTTATTTTGAAAAAAATCATCTAATTATTATATATACCTTAAGAAAAAATCGATATTTCAAAAATCTCTTCAATCACTTAATATAATTATATTTGTAAAAAAATAAAATATATTTCAAAATGGGGAATAAAAATTTTGAATAAGGAATATAGTTCAATTTTAATAATTTTCAATTTCATAATTATTATAGTCGTTGTTTTTAAGAGAATTTTATAAAATACCGTAAGAGTCGCAATATAACCCCTCTAGATGCAGAATTTTTTTTTTGGCAGTAGATTATAATATGACTACAATAAATATCAAGGTAGATGATACCTTGGAAAAATTTTTATCATAAAATTTCAAGGTGGCCACCTTGATAAATTATCAAAAATTAGAATAAATTTTTATTGAAAATTGGGGGGTTTATTATGGCTTTTTTTAGGGTTGATAAAGATTTTTTTTTGGAGATTATAAAACAAAGGGGTTATATTTCGACCTTTAGCGTAAATATTACCTTTATTTTTTTTATTTCAAATATAGTTTTAATTAAAAATCAACTCATTATAAATACCTACTTTATTTTAGATAATAATAAATTAAATAATTTAGACGAATATAGTTATCTTAAAAAAGTGCAAAAGTGCAATAATAAAATTATTTTAGGAAACGATAACGCGAAAGAGGAAATAAATAGGAAAAAACTTAAAATAAGTAAATCTATGGGAAAGGTGATTATAGGTCCTAAAGATGAAGAAAATACTTTTATTAATAAAATTAAAAGAAGAATATTTTGTTGTTAAATTAAAAGAAAATTTTATTATATTAATGCAATATATTTGATAGATAATTATGATATTAATATACAGTTATATATAATAGTTTTTATTGAAGCATAGTTTTATTATTAGAATATCTATAAGTTACAGGTGGAACTTTAGTATATATTTAAAATGATTTGAACTATGAATGATAGAATTAACTTATATCTATAATTATAAATATTTGCTTATTGATGACTTATTGTGATTTTATTTCATGTATATAGTTAAGTTAAAGTTCATTAATTATTTGTTATAAATTTTTCTTCTATTAAAAATTAATTATATTAATAATTATTATTAATATACTAAATATATTGAAAAAACAAAATAAAAATATAATTAACTTAAAAAAAAATTCTATTTATTTCCTTAAATAATTATTTCTTAATCAATATACTCTTTAAAAATAAATCTTTTTTTTAATATATGAATCGTTTTGAGTATTTCCTCAATTTTGATTATAGTGTTGAAAAAATATTTTCACATGTTAATTTAAAAATATTATTTTAATAATGATAGCCTATAATAAGTAGGCGATTTCATCAAATAAGTTTTCATGCAATTTTGTATCACATTTTTAACTTTAATCACCGATACTCATTTTTTTTTCCCCTATAATTTTTCTATCAAAATATTATATAAAAAAGTGATTAGTTCTTTGCATTCATTTATTTTCGATTTTCCATCTTTCTTTTACCCCTTTGTTTTTGATTGAAACTTTTTAATTTATAATATTTATCCTTATCATTTCTTTCATATCACTCTTTTGTCCATCATCCTTCATTTGATATAAAAAATAGCATGACAAAACATTATAATTGCTTTATTGTGAATAAGGATAATAATTAAATTATTATAAAATTTACAAATTTATTAACTTATCATAGTAATCTAATATTTTTTTCATATATTCAAAGGGAAACAATAATTATAATCAATATCCAGATAATATAAATTTTTATTAATGGAACTGCGGGTAATAAATAATTTATATTCAAGGTTATCATAATTTTCAGAAGGAAATCTTCCTCTTTTATCTATATTTATTAATTAAAAAAAATATTCAGTAAAATGATGGTTAATTGCAATTATTATAATTTTATTTTTATTTAATGTTTTTGAAATTTATAAACATCCCAGAAATCTAAATTTCTCAATTTTATTAAATATGATAATGTATTTGAAAATTTTAATAATATTATAAAAAGGCAATAATAATAATAAATAAATAGTTTATTTACTTTATCCTTTAATAGAATATTAGTATTAATTTAATAAAAAGATTATATGCTAAATATTTATTTAGTCTCTAGATTTAATTTAATTTAATTTTTTTATTTTTTTTCCCTTGATTTAAATCTTAAAAATATTTATTTTTTTAAATATCATTTTTTCTTTTTTTAACTCTCAAATTTTATTAATATTCTCCTACTAGTACACAGTTTATGCTGTTACTTCCACTTTGCTTCAATGTTTCTTTGATTTTTTAAAATAATAGAGATGAATCTTCTTTATTATTTTAGTAATCCAATTAATGCTAAAATTATAATTCTGAAACTATAAATTTTTTAGGTCTTTTTTAATATATTTATCTATTACTTCTCTTATATTCTTTCCTAGTTTAAAAGAATATTTTTTTCCGAATTATATTAATTTTTGGCCTTTCTTATTTCCATTTTTATTCATTTTTTTTTTGATATAAATTTCTGATTCTTTTCTTGCTTTTTGCAACAATTCTTTTTTATTATAAAATCTTTTTTTATTCAGTTTTATTATTTCCCTCTTTTTTTCTTTTTCCAATTTTTGTTTTATTTGTTTTATATTTACTAATTCTAATCAATCTAATTTAGTTCAATTATCTTTTTACATTATTTTTAAAAAATTTTTGAATAAAGATTTTGGCATTTTATATCATTCTTCTATTGATATTTCTTTAAGTTCATTAAATTATTTGCCCTTCTTTTCTTTGCCTTTTTTTCAATTCTCAGCATTGAGTCTTTATCGGATAGAAAATATCACAGGAATGAGGTACATTTTGAATAAAAATTCCCCTAAATAAATTTTTAAATAATTTCTTTGTATTTTTTGAGGTACATGACCTTGCACCATCTTGTTCAAAAAATAGACTGTTATTTATATGAAAAAAATTATCATCATAGTAAATATTGAATATTTAATTTATAAATTTTATAATTAAAAGATATTTTTCTTCCTTGAAATCATATATAATTAAAAATTAAATGATTTGCAAATAATCTATATCATTTTAAATAAAAATTTTCTTAAATAAATAATGGAAATAAATTATATAAAATTTTCAATTTAATATTATTAATATAGATATAATTAATTGCTTCATATTATTAAACTAATGAAATTAAAAAAAATTATCTTATCACGAAAAATTTGACATTTCAAGTTAATTAGGATTAAAATCAATTCATATTAATCATTTTATTGTTTTATCAGTTAATTACCTTCAAGTTAAAAATAAAATAAAGCCTAATTAAAAGATAAGTATGCATAAAAAAATTATATCTCCTTTATTTCCCTTTTTATTTTTCCCCTCTACATAGTTCCAAAAAATTTAAAAAAATTTAAATTTTAAATCTTTTTTTTCTTTGTTTTTGATTTATTTTTCTTTTTATATTTAGAAGTATTTTTATTTTTCCTAGGCATATTTATATTAATAAAATTCCAAGTATTATTTTATATATAATCCAGGCTTATAAATTAAACCCAATTTTTATTTATAATATTAATAAATTCTTTTATTAAATTATAATTTATCCTATATTATAAATTATATTTTTTTTTGATTATTAAATGCCAATTAAATTTTTTGTGGTTAATTTTAATAATAGAAATTAATGATTTTAATCAATATATATTCACTTTTTTATTTATATTTAATTTATTTACCTATTTTTGAATTATTTTTATTATTATTATATATAAATAAAAAAAATAATGAAATTTTTTTTTAAGGATACTCCCTTTAAGTTATTAATGACTTCTAGTACCAAGCATCGGATTTTCAGAATTCATTGCGCCTGATTTCTAGAATATATGCCCCGGATTTTTTAGAATGATTCTAGCATTATATACCTTGCTCTAAGAATCCATGAGAACAAAAGGAAGCTGGAACTAGTTGTTAAGTGTTGCTAGCCGGTGCCTGAATTCTTGCGACAAAATACTTTAAAAAATCATCTAGTAAAACAAAATTACAGTCTAGGGGTAATTTTAATAAATCTTCAGAAGAAAACGTAATAAAAGATTATATTTTAGAGAAATCTGCAAAATTAAAGTTACTATAATTTGGGTATATACAAGAATTGAAAAAAAGTTCAGAATAACTTCCAAACCAAACATCTAACAAAAAATATGGTATTTAAATATCTAAATAGTTTTTACATACCTTATTATTTTAATATAAAATATAAACTATTTAAATTTAAGCATATTTTAAATTAGTATTTCTTATTTTAAAGAATACTAAGCATTATATGCTTTAATTTCTGGGTTAATATTGATATATGATTATCAAAAATTATATAAACACAAATGATTCAGAAATTAGCTTAATAAATACTCCGAAAATTATAATTACTAAACTGATTTCAAGGATTTTATTATCACTCTTCTAGAATTTAAATTATATTATAATAAATAATAAATTAATTTGCAAGAATTTATATTGAATGATTTATATAAATTATCTTGCACTTTAACATTTGATAAAAATTGTAGTAATGAATTATTTTCTAATTATTCCCAATCCATATATTCAATTTTGTAATTATTTTAAAAATTTTTGGGAAAGGTTTTCTTTTGCATCAAAAATCAAAAAAGAATGCCATAGAATACCTATATAAAAAATACGAAAATAATCGTTTAATTCTAAAACAAATTGATAGTTATTTGGAAAAAACAAACGAAATTTCTTGGGCTCTTTTATCATATTTTATTAAGGAGGAGTAGTATGATTAAAGGGTTGACAACAATAAGATGGAATAGTTTTTGGAATAAAGATTACAAACGATCAAGAAAAAAAAAATCGAAATTTAAATATATACACTTATCCTTTGAAAAAGAAGATTCGCAGGATAATACTTTAATTAGGTAATTTAAATATTTTTTAAAAGAAAAATAGTTGAAAAAGTTTTTGAATTTTTAATAAAGATTTATTATTGGAAATAATATTATTAATTTAGGTATAATCCAATTAAATAATGGAATATGCTCGTTAATTACATATACAAAAATAATTTTTAAAATTTGCAAGTGAATTATAAAGAATTTATAATAATATTGTTCAATTATTGAGAAACGCCGTAAAATATCCATCAATAAAAGCTTTTATTAAATAAATAAAAAAAAATAATTCTTTTAATGGATTTAGACTTATCTATTATTATTATTATAACTAAATAATAATATATATAAATATTTAAATATTTTAAAATTAGGGTAATATCTCCGTCATTCACTGTTTTTTTTTGTCCATTACTTTTACCTCCTTTGAAATATTTATCTAATGTCATTTGGATATTTTTATCTTCACTAGTTATTTTTCTTCATGTAAAAAAAAAATAATCAATTCAATTATTATTATCATATTAAATAAGATTGAAATTATTGGAATTTCTGAACTATTAGTATTAAAGAATTTTATAATATTAAAAAGAAATAAAAATATTAGTATAATAAAGAGCAAATGTTCTAGTCAATTTGAATAAACCCCACCCCCCCTTGCCCAGACTAATACCCCCCCTTAGTCAGGCTAAGGGGGGGTGAGCTATCCTGTCTAAGGGGGGTGAGCTATCCTGACTAGAGGAGGAACGTATATAATCATATGGAAAATATAAAAAAAATTTATATTAAATAACAAAGAAATATTTAAGTTAATAAATAAATCGGATAATATTAATAATAATTAAATTAATAAATTATTCCATAAATTATTATTAACTTCCTCTAATAATTCTATAGATATCACATAACTATCACCCTTTTTAAAATTTTTAAAAGTTTTTTGGATTTCTATAACATATTCTTCTCCTTCATTTACTTCACACAAAACTATAACTGGAATTTTACAAATATTTTTTTTATTATATTTACCTTTTTTTTATATATTTTTCCACTAGACTTATAGACTTTATTATAATCAAATACATAGTTTTTATTACTATTTATATTATCATATTTTTTATTTTTGGCTTGTAAAGTTTTTTCAATTTCAGCATTAATTTTTTTAATTTCTTCTAAATCATCAATATCTCTAATTTCTTTTGGAATTTGCTTTGTAGTAGAATGAATTTTGTTATTATGAATTTTTGTGATATTGAATAATTCTTCTTCAATATTAAACTCTTCTTCTTGATTATTATATTTATTATAAATGTATTTTCTAATTTCTTTATGCACAGCTTCACATACTCCGTTTGTCTGAGGATGAAAAGGTGATGAATGGATTAATTTAATATTATTTTTAGAGCAATAAGAATCCAATAAATTGTTAGTAAATTCGGTTCCATTATCTACCTGTAAAATTTTTGGTTTTCCAAAATTTTCAATAAAAATATCAATTTTTTTTAAAACTTCCTCTGCAGATTTTGTTTTCAATAAATACCCACCATACCATTTGCTGAAATGATCAATAATATCAAGAACGTATTTATATCCCGTTTTTTTTTGAATTTCACTACTTAAGTACCAAAGATCGGCTACATATCTGTAATGCGGCCCTTTATCTAATATAATTTTATTTTTCTTTTTTAAAGATATAAATTTATTTTTACTGTTACATTTTATACAAGATTTTAATTGTTCTTGGATATCATTATTCATTCCATACCAATACCACAAATTTTTATGTAAATAATTAACTAATTGTATTCTCCCGCAATGGTTGTTGTTAAAATGTATATCCTTTATTAAAACGTTTTTTTCATGCAAAAAGGGGATTTTAAAATAAGTCTCGTCATCATTTTTATTATTTAAGGGATTCCGGACGCACAATCTATTATTTTCATCTAATTTATATCTAGCTGCCTCTTTTCTAAAATTTGTTCTTTGTTTCCCTTCAGCTGCGCTTTTTCCTTTCATTCTTTCAGGATACTTTATATTAAATAGGGATAAAATTTGATTATAATGCCATTTAGGATGCATATTTATTTGCTTTTTTATTTCAATTTCATGCTTTTGAATAGACTTTAGATAAATAGCTATTTCATCATACAGCATTTCAGAAGATTTAAATTTGCATAATACATATTTATTTTCAAATTTAGTACCTTCACTTTTAATTTTATTTTTATTTATATCTTTTTTAATAATTATTTTATCATAACTTTTATATAAAATTGGATTTTTAATTAAATTATTGTATTCATATAGCAAATCAAAGTGATTATTATTTTTATATAATAAAATCATTAATTCTGCATCCTCGTTCATATTTTCACAATAAAAATATTTTTTATAATTTTCATCACCATTGTCTATATAAATAGCTGAAGAAATATTAAAAATTATATTTGCTATTTCAATTGTATGAAAGCCTCCCCACGAATTTTTACTTTTAATATAATTCAATTCTTCATCGGCAAGTTCTTCTTTTTTAACTTTATGTTCCTCATCATCCCCGAAAAAATCAATAAATTTAGATTTGTTTCCTTCTATCCAATCAATTATTTCATTCTTTATCTCTTTATAAAACATTTCTGTCCCTAACAAAAAGTAAGAAACACATCTATAATAACAATTACCATCGCCTATTATTTTTATAGTCCTTACATCTGATTTTTTTAAGGGGTTAACTGTTTTTACTAAATTTTTGAGTTTAGCATTTATACTACTTATATTATTATTTATATCGATATTTAAATTAATGGAATTATTCAATATTAAATTTGTTTCTTCAGGGGGAACCTCACATTCTTTATTAAAATTTTCATAGACCTGTTTAACTTTTGAATTACTTTCAATTAAATTTTTAGATTTAAATTGATATGGTTTAATTCTCTTTTTTATATATACAAGATCCAATTTTTTTTTCTCTTTGATATCTGGAACATATTGGTATTCCACTATATTTTCTTCCGCTATTAAATTTCTGTATTTTTTTAAGTCTTTATTTTTAATTCTTATGTATGGTTCATTTCCTGGGTAAATTATTTTATTATTTTCATTATATTCATAATTATTCCCATTTTTTATTTCAACACTAAATGTATCCATCACTTGAGAATCAAATACAAAAATTTCAATTTTCTTTCGCTTTTTTTTCGCTGGGTTTTTTTTATTTTCCATTTTTTACCAATATATTTTATCATTTTGATCTAATATTCCTTTACTACTATTTTTTTATATTTTTAAAATTAATAAAAGGGATAAAATTAAATTACTTCATTAAATATAATTTTCAAAATTATTATAAATTTTTGGGTTAAATTCTTATTATTAACTTAAATAATTCTTTGTTATTTAATATAAATTTTTTTAATATTTTCCATATAATTATATACGTTCCTCCTCTAGTCAGGATAGCTCACCCCCCTTAGCCTGACTAAGGGGGGGTATTAGTCTGGGCAAGGGGGGGTGGGGTTTATTCAAATTGACTAGAACATTTGCTCTTTATTATACTAATATTTTTATTTCTTTTTAATATTATAAAATTCTTTAATACTAATAGTTCAGAAATTC
>JAJJLE010029141.1:0-13412 GCA_023897235.1 Entodinium longinucleatum | reverse complement strand
ATAAAAGTAAATATTCTTTTTATATCTTCATTTTCATCTTCTTCATTATTTTTTCCTTTATTTTTATCATTTATAATATATAATTCAAAATTATTTTTATCATTTATATTCAATAATTCAAAATTATTTTTAAAAAATATTTTATATGATTTAAATAAATTTGATTAATATATCTATTTTATCCATTAAGTTTATAATTATATTATTTTTCAATATGAAATAAATATATTATTATTTTTTTATATTATATTTTATGTTATAATTTTATTATTATCATTTATTATTATTAATGTTTAAATTAATTTTATTTGAATTATATATTGGATAAATAAATTATATTTTATTATTATATTAAAATGTAATATTAATATTATTATCTTTTTAGAAAACTGTAATTTATATTATATTTAAATTATAGGGAATAAATATTAATTATTATTTTATAATTATTATAAGGAATAATTCATAATATTTAAATTTAATTTTTTTAAAGTGTAATATATTATTATTATTTATAATTTTATAGTCTATAAATATTATATTTTATTATTTTATATGAAGTAAAATAATTCTTTATTTAAAAATTATAGGAATTAAATTATATGTATATATTATTATATTATGATATAAGAATAAATTATTTTTAATAATAATGGGTTTGTTGTTATCATTATTTAATATATATTATATAATTTAAATATAATATTTTCATGCTATTATATAAATTAAAATAATATTATTATTAAATATTATTATATCATTTAAAATAATATTATTATTAAATATTATTATTATATTATTTAAAATAATATTATTATTAAATATAATTATATACATGGATAAATTATTTTTATTATATATACAATTATATGATGTATATTATTATTATATATTTATTATTATTAATTTAAGTGTGTAATTTATATATATTATATATTATGATAGGAATGTGTAATTTTATATTTAATATAATTATATAGGGTGTAAATATTATTTTTATTTTAAATTATATAGTACAAAGCAAAAACATTTAAAGAATTTATTCCAAATAATACTGAAAATAAAGATAATTTAAATTATATATCTCAAATTAATGAATTAAAAAAAGAATTAAATGAAGAAAAAAGAAAAAATAAAATATTAATAATGGAAAATAATGATTTAAAAAATAAAATAAATATATTAAATAATGAAAGTAAAATATTAAAACAATATGAAGAAAAAATAAAATTATTACAAAATGAAATAAATAAAAAAAATATAGAAATACAAAATTATAAATCAAATAATAATAATATAGATGATGGAATAACTTCAATAAAACCAGGTGAAAAAGTTATATCTATAAATTTTGTTAGTATGGGTATTCAAGAAATTAATAATTGTAGTTTAGTATGTAAAAATACAGATTTATTTGTTAGAATAGAAGAAAGACTTTATGAAGAATATCCTGAATTTAAAGATTACGAAACATTTTTTGAAGTTAGAACTAATAGAATTAAAAGATTTAAAACATTAGATGAAAATAAAATTAAAAATAAAGATGTAATCTCAATATTCATTAATAGTGCTTAAAATAAAAATATTAAAAAAATTTAATTATTTAATAAAAAAATTTTAAAGTTAAATTATTTAATAAATAAAATATTTATTAAAGTCATTTCTAGATACAATCTTATTATCAGATTTAATATAATATTAAATAATATGCGCTAAGCATCACCATAACTTTCTTTTAAAAGAATTTTTTTATATTTTGAATTTTTTAAAAGCATTTCTTCATTTGATAAGGTATAATTTTGCAATTAAATTAAAAGTTTTTTGATATTATTCTCATATGATTTAAATTGTCTATTTAATTTCTTTTTGATTAATAATAAAATATTCAATTTAAAAAATTGCATATTAAATTAAGATAAACAAATTTCAGAGACTCTTTAATATGATTTTTATAGAATGAGATTTAACTTTGAAAAGGGATAAATATGTTTCATTATAAGGAATATAAGTAAAAGTAAAATAATGAATTTCTTGGATAAGGACTATATTTATTTGATTATTTATAATTTTCATACTATTTTTATAAGGTGTTTATCCTTTATTTACATCTGCCTTTAAATTTTTTATCAAAGATTAAATTATTAGTATATTATAAGATTTAAATTGATTATCTATATAAAAAATAATGAGTTATTTTCATTTAATATAAGACATTAACAGAGCAATATCATTTTTTATGTTTTTATTTATTTAAACAATATGACTCATAAAGAAAAATCAAAAATATAACCTTTTTATTAAAAAGTTATTTCAACCAAGGATTTTTTAACCTATTCTAAATTATCCTAATGACATCATATTACTCCTCCTCTAAATTACCGTACTGGACTATGATATCCGGATTCAAATTTTAGGGAGATAACTAAAATATTTTGCACAATCCAGATAGCTATGGTTTAGAAAAAATATATTTTTCCAAATTTTTTTAGGGAGACAGCTTAAATTTTAGGTCCAGTCCAGATAGCATAGTCCAGTACGGTATTTGATTTCCCCGAAATTTTTTGGAAGTGCTATGTGAAGTTAACGACATTTTAATTAAATATTTTATTTTATCTTTCTATTATTATATAGTCTATAAAGCAAAATGATTTGCATTTTAATTTTTATTATAATTTCATTTTTAATATTCCATGTATAAATTATTTTTGATAAATTAATTAAAAATATATGTTTATTCTTATTGATAAAAATTATAATGATAAATATTTACGTAATATTTATTCTTAGGACAGGTCCTCAAGGACCTACAACTTAGAATCTCAAGCTCATTATTGAAAAATGCTACATTTACTACCCAGATTGATTTGCTTATTTGGCTATCCGAAGGTATTTTATCATTGCGATTATTATATACATGCCTTATGAATTCAGATTTATTTAATCCAAATTTTCCGTATCCGCAATGATTTATGAAGCTATTAAACAATCTTTGTTTTATGATTGGGTTTTCCTTTCTAACATCCGAATCGATTTTTTTCCAATTTATCTTATCCTGATTTAGCAGTTAATTTTTGAGAGGAGTGGTGGCTCATAAGTAATTTTTGTTTTTCTCTTCAACAAATTTGGATTGGTTTAGTCTTAGTTTGAAGATGGCGGTTTTTGTGGTTCTTTCCTTCTCTTCCATATTTTTTCCTTATCTTCGAAGTCTTCTTGAGAAGAGTGTCTATCTTCTTAATAAAGCTGTTGGTTTTCATATGGCCGGTTCTGACACAATGAAAGCATGGATGTATGGGAATCACTTTTGAATTACCCGAAATTTTTGTACACTCCACACCTTTTCTTGGAATGCCATTTGGGTTTTTTTCGAAGATGTTTGGTGAGGTTGTGCAACCAAAGAACATCTGAGCTTCTTTATTTTTTTCTTCCTATGTTCATCTTCTCGGTTGATGTTATCTTTTCTGATATTCGACAAGTCTTTTTTCTATTATGTATGTGTTTATCTTCTTATCTAGATCTTCATATTTTGTAGGTATAGTATTTGGGTTTTCTTGATATTTTGTCATACCTTGTTGTTTTCCTCATATTTCCCGTCTTCCATATTTTAAATTTTTAATTAAATATACAATAAATATATTATTATTAATTTTGATGGTCTTTGTCTAAAATAAACTTATTTTCAAAGGTGTTTTATTATATACTCATATAACTTTTAAATACCCATCAGATGTTTTATTTGCTCCATTTTGGTAAAAAAAATTATAGAAATTTCTAAAAAAAATCAAATGGATTTAAATAAAAAATTGTTAAATGAGTAAAAATTGGTTATCAGCCAAGGTTAATTGGGATATTAATTTTCCTATTATCAAGCTGATATAGCCAAAAAGAAGGAAAATTATTAAGAATTTTTAATGGAATGCTCAAATAAAAAGTAAAAAAAACCAATAATAAAAAATAAAAGAAACTTTTTTAATTATCATGATTTTCTTGGGTGAATTTGACTTTATTTTAAAAATATTAAAATAATAATGAATATTTCAATAACAAAAAAAATAGATTATTTTTTTGGAGAAATAGCATCTTCTTTTTGACTTAAAAATGATATTTTCAAAGGTATGAATATCAAATTTAAGTCCCATGACTATCAAAGAAAATAAAATAAAGAGAATTAGTATTCAAATGAATCTATCTTTTAGAATTGAAAGACTAATTCAGATAGTTGCTTTTGCTTCATTTATAAATCTACAATTTTTTTTACCTCATTTTAAATTTAAATTTAATTTATTTTTATAATTTATTAACTTCTGAGATCTCCACTGAGTGAAGCACCCTCCAAATAATGGGATTTTTTATAGAAAAAGGAGACAATAGCATTTTTCGCATTAATTTTATTCATATATACCGAATTAAAATTTTTAAATGAAGGACCAGCAAACATGCCCATATTAAATGCTTTATTTAATATAATTTTTCCCTTTATATTATGGCTTTGCACAAAGACGATTTCATAAAAGAAAAAAAAATTACCAAGAAAAGCTGGAAAAATATCTTAAGATTTAGGATTAATACATTAATTAAATTAAAATTTATAATCAATATTTTTTTTAATTTCTATTATTTATTTTAATTTTAATATCCTATTCATTAATGCACTTGTTGAAGATTCTTAACTCTTTTTATGATCTTCTTATTCCTCATATTTTTTTGTCTTATAAATGGTTTAGTTTGATTCATATCCATCTTTTAAATTTTTTCAATTAATTAAGGATACTCATTTATTTTTATTTTACTTTTGATATTTGATATTTTTTAAAGTATTAAGAAGGTTCATTGCTGTTCATAAACTTCTACCTAATAAAACAGGTTTTTCTATTCTTTCTTTTCCATAATTTTTTAGAGAAAACAGATTTAGTATCTTTAATTAACTTCTTTATACTATCAATTTCCTTTTTCCTGAATTATTTTTAGTTTTTCATCATTATAAACACCTTAAATCTATGGGGATTTTTTGGTTTTTAAATTCTTATATTTCTTCTTTTTTTTTCTGATATTTGTTTGAAATGTTCGACTTCTAATCGAGCCCATTTAATTATAAAATTTTATAAGAAGTTCTAAAGGTATAGAATACCATTTCTCCAACTTGTATTTTTTTAATTTTGCTAATGTTTTGGATTTCTTAGCTTGACTCTTGGATTTAATAATCCCCGTATACAGTAAGGCGTACAGTCATGTCCCTCTCAAAGAACGTTAAGTTCTTTATTTCAAGGGGGAACAAGACTAAATTTAATAAAAATATAAGCTTTTAATTGATTTAGAACAAATTTTTATAAATTTTTTCAAAAAAATCGGGGGGACTTGATAATAGTCTTCTTAATTTTATATAAAAATATCTAAAAATTATGGTAATTTTAGGGGGACATGACCGCAGCATTTTTGGATTTCAAAAAACTCAAGGGGATGACATATCTATATGATATAGGTTAATATCTTAAGAAATGGTCTATTTAATTTCGCGCTCTACTAGTATAAGTCCTAGCGCCAGCTTGAGCAAAATATAAATTTGAATTATGTGCTTTATTCATGATATATAAACCTCATATAAAAATCAAAAGAGATTCCCCATAAGCAAATTCATTTAATATTCCTTTCAAAATTATCAATTTAATGAGCCCAAATGATGAAACTCCAATGATAATAATAATGGATTGTTCAAATTTTTTTCTTGTCGATCAGCTAAGTCATATACTTCTAGATCTCCTCTATTTAATTTTTGTTGTGATTCTTATGTTAACCTTATCGAGTCCTACCTAAAAAGGCTAACACCAAATTTTGTTTCTTCCATAAATAAAATATCTTCGCCGGCTATATTTTTATCAATAATCATATAACAAAGATCAACACGCTTTTCATTTACTTTTTTTTGTTAAAAAAAAATTTCTTTTCTAATATTTCTCCGACTTCCAAATTTTTGATTCAAATAATGACATAGAGTAATGGGCTAATTTTAATTGCTTTTTACTTTTTTCGATAATTTTGTTATCTCTAAATTCAACATTGTTCATATTTATAATCTTTCGAGAGCTAACTTCACTTGTAGTTGCAAAAAGATAAATTTTATTTATATAGGTATCATCAAATTTTTTCCTTCGTATTTGAGTAGATCTGATTTTTGTTTTTCTCCAATGATTAGGCTTATGCTTTGGAATCCCCAATATCATTGAAACTTTTATTGGGGAACTCTTTTGCTTAGAGGTGCTTTTATTGAAAATTGTATCCTTATTCATTGATTTCTCCATTTAATTAATATACTATTATTTTTGTAAAAACATAAATAATGCATATAATACAATTAATTTAGTTTTTTTCTATTTCATATATTATGAAAATACAATTAATTAAAAAAATAAAAAGTTAAAGAAAAATGAATGATACAAACAAAAAGTCATTATCCCAACAAAAAGCTATAAAAAATTCTTTTCTTAAATTTTCAAATACAGTTTTATTTGAAAATCGTGAAAGAAATTTGAGCTCAAGAAAAGATTTAAATCCGAAAAAGCAAAAAAAAATAAATAGGAGTAAAAAATATATTAATATAAAAAAGCAACAAAAAAATAAAGATATTTTTATTCCTCTTTGTAAAACAATGTCATCATTTTATCATTCAAAAACTAATTCTTATAATATCTTGCCATTACTAGAATATTTTGAAAAAAATAATATAGCAAAGAAAAAAAGAAAAATAAAAGATAATAATTTTTTTATATGTGAAACTGAAAGAAATAATAATGATAATTTTAACAATTTTTTTATAACAGATACTATTCCATTAAGAACAACAAAAAAATCTTATTTTAATAAAAAAAATATTAATAACAAAGAAATAGACCTTATTGAAAATAATAAAAAAAATCCTAATATAGATGTATTATTATTAATTCAATCATCTCGAAAAGAAACTAATAATAACCATAATCAAAAATCTGGAATAGAAAGTTATTTATCAAAAGGCAAAACTTATTATAATAATTTTCCCTTCACAAAAACAGAACATAATATGAATTATTTTGATAAAATATCAGACGAAACTTATGCAAATTATGTTTTAGATTTAAAGCTTACAAAATATGAAATAAAAGGAAATAAAAGTTTTAAAGGATACATCAATAAACTTCAAGAACAAAAAATATATTCTCATAGAGCTAAAGCTAAAACTGAAAGATTAAAACGTTTAGAAGAAGCACATCAAAGTCAAACTGAGTTTTATAAAGATAGTATAAATTCATTTATTGCAGCTGAAAAATTATTAGAAAATGATTTTGTCAACAAAATAACTGATTATACTAAATATATTGTAACTAAAAGAGAACGAGAAAAAATAAAAAATGCTTTATTAAGGCAGGAAATAATGAATTATAGAAAAGAAATAGAGCAAATAAAAAATAAAATTAATAAAATTGAATTAGAAAAAAAAAATACTATTAAATGGATTTTCCTTCAAATATGCATGAAAGAAAAAAAATTAACTTTGCCTGAGCATTATAAAAATATAATATCATATAACAATGTTAATAAATCAAGCAAACGATTAATTTTGAATAAAGAAGATTCTTCATTTAATGAAAAGAAAAAAAATATTAAAAAATTATTTTTAAAATCAAAAGATAACTTGAAAGTTATAAATAAAATTCTTAAAAAAAAAGATTCAGCTCATAATTCAAAACATATTTTGAATGAACAAATAGAGAAGATAGAAAAAATTGAACAAAAAGATAGAAAAGATAAATCTGAAGAATATAAAAGAATATTAAATTATAAAAATAATTTAATATTTAAAACACCAGAAGAATTCAAAGATAGATTAATTAGCTTAGAAAAAGGAAATTTAACTTTATTGCAATATAAAGATATTTTAAATAATCAATTATTCAAATACAAAAGAGAATTAGATTTACTGATTAAAGAAAAGTTTAAATTTGAAAATGAATTCAAAATTGTAAAAGAAATGAAAAAAGAAGTAAATGATAATAAATATATGATGAAAGAAAAAATAAAAATTTTAAATTTATTAAAAAATACTAAATTTAATAAAGATATTGATAAAAAAGAAAAAGAAGAAGAATCAAAAACGCATATTAATGAAAAAAATGAACAAAAATATAAAAATAAAAATCTAATTTTATATAAAAGTATATATTCTATCTTTGAAAATTGTAAAGAAATAGGAAGTCAATTAAAATTTGGTTCAAGGCTCCTAAATTTACTAAAAAGAAAAATAAACACCAACGAAAAAGAAATGTTAGTAATGCTAGAATTTATTGAGCAAACCTCAGATTATTTAATAATGACTATTAAAACTAAATTAAATCAAAATAAAGAAACGAAATTATTATTTAAAGAAATTAATTCAAAAATAGAAGATGAGCATAAATTAGAAAAAGCAAAAATGCAATTAATGAATGATTTAAAAAAAAATAATTTATTAGAAGAAAAAGTAGAAAAAAGATATAATAAAATATATTTTTTACCTCTGAGGAAATTAAATATTACTCAATTCAGAACAAAAAAGAAAAAAAAAATTAATAAAGAAATACTTAAGGAACCGACTATTAGAGATTATCTTTATAATGAAGAAAAATCTGAAGAATAAAAAACTAATATAATTTTTCATGGATATAAATATAATATATTTGAATTATCATATATATCTTTTTTAATAAAATTTTTCTTTTTTGATTTATTATTTATTTGATTATAATTAGTATTTATTCTACTACTATCATTTCCTATACTTGTAATTGGTCTCGAAATTTGATTATTTTCTGATTCATTTATATATCTATAATTATTTTTTTTATTTTGTTTATATCCATAAGGATTTTTATTCGAATTATAATTATCATATTTTTTACTACCATTTTTTGGTAAAATATAAGGATTAATATTATTATTTTCATATAAATTAGGATTTAACATTGGATTTCTTTTAATAGGTGTAACACTTAAAGGTCGTTCGCTACTATAGTATATATTATCTTTTCTTTTTTTATTTAAATTTTTATTATTACTTGATATTATTTTCACATTTTTTCTTTCCCAGAATTCTTTATCAACATTTTTACTTTTTTTTAATTTATTTATTTTATCATATTTTGGCTTGTTATTATTATTAAAATCAATTTCTTTATCTTCTTCGGGGGTTGATTTATAATTTATATTTATAAAAGAATTTATTTTATTAAAATTTTTATTTATATTATTTATATTTATACCATTCCCTATTTGACTATTATTACTTAAACAATTAAGCTTTACTTGGGATTTATTTTTTCTTTTTGATATTTTCAATTTATTATAATTACAGTTATAATTAGCATTTTTATTATTGCTATTATTGCTTAAAGGTGTTTTTGTTCTTCTTTCTTTATTATTATTAGTAGTTTCTACTCTTTTAACGTTTCTATCAGTTTCATAAATTTGGATATATAAATTATTTTTTTTGCTTCTGTCTCGGAAATAATAATTACTATCATTAAAAATATTTTTACTTATAAATTTATTTTTTATTCGATTTAAATTAGAATCATTTTGTCTTTGATTTTGATGATTTAGAGTGATAATTCTGCTACTACTTGCTGGTCTTTTTTTTAGTAATTTTAGTTCTTTGATATTCTTTATTTTATTGTAATATCTATGAGTTAATTTTTTTTTAGAGTCAGATTTTTCGTTTTTTTTCGCGCTTTTTTCTTCTTTTAATCTTTGATTATATTCTATATGTCTTTCTTTTTCTATTTGACGCTGTTTTTGTAAAATTAATTCCTTTTCCATTTTATCACTAATTATTTTCTTCTTTTTTTCTTCATTTAAATTATTTTTACTATAATGTTTAATATATCCGTTTTTTTGAATAAGTTTTTTTTTGTCATTTTTTATCATATTTAAATCAATTTTTTCTAAAAAATTTACATCTTTAGTGTTAAAATCTGTTTTAAATACGTAATTATTATTTTCTGTTGTTTTAGTTTCTTCTCGCTTTTTTGAAATAATATTATTATTTGTATTATTAATTTTATTATTATTAGAATTTGTTTTTGTTGGAAAACATTGATTATAATTTGGAGAATAATTTATATAATAATAATTATTGATATTATTATTTCCATTAATGATATTTTTATTTAAATTAGGATTTTCATTAATATTATTTGTCAATTTTTCTATTAAATTATCACAGAAATAATTCTTTTTGTAATTATTAATGATATTTTTATTCAGATAACTATTATTATTATTAATCAAATTATCTCCATTATTTTCATAATTATTAATTTCCCTATAATAATTTTCAGCATTATTAATATCATTTAAATTAATATCATAATTTTTTTTCGTAGGTAACTGTGCTTTAATATCTTTAAAATCCTTAAATTTAATTGTTTTTAATAAAGTCCCACTAAAGCTATTTTTATTTATTTCTAAATCTTTACACTCAGAATTATTCTCCTTCATTTCTTTAATTTTTTTCATGATTAATTTACTATCCAAAAATTCTTTACAGTCTACTCTTTTTTTAACATCGACTTGTAATAACATCATAATCATTTTCCACAATTCATCACTATAAATATGACTAATGCGCTCAATATTCCCTTTGCAGACATTCCCATATAATTCATCCAAGTCTTTCCCTTTAAAAGGAGGTCTTAAAGCACATAATTCATAAATAACACATCCTATACTCCATAAATCACTTTTATATGAATAGGGTTCATCCCTCCATACCTCAGGGGAGGCGTAATATGGTGTACCTGTTTGAGTTCTTAGAACTTTTTCTTTAATAACTTTACTAACATTCATATCTCCTATTTTACATTGATGTTTATCTTTTACTAAAAATATATTAGCACTTTTGATATCTCGGTGCATAATTTTTTTATCGTGTAACGCTTTTAATCCTTCGATCATTTGTATCGAATAACTCCATATTAATGATTCATTGAACATACCTCCTTCTTTTCTCATTTTTACTATCTTGCTTTCCAAATCACCATCATCAGCGTATTCCATTACTATATTTAGTGAACTTCCAGCCTCGTCCCAAAAGGCCTCTTTATATCCGATAACATTTGGATGATTTATTGAAGCTAATATACGTACTTCATTTAAGCTGTTTTCTTGATCTCTTTTGTTTAAATTTTCAAAAATTACGGTTTTCAATGCATATATTTTTTGATCCTTTTTACGTAGGACTAAATATACTGAACCAAATGAGCCACGTCCTAATGTTTTTTGAATAGTAAAATCTTGTATGGAAGTTGATTGTGACATTTTTTTTAATTTTTTGTTTTGAGTTTGATTTTTTCTTTTGAATTTTTTTATTTTTTTTGAATGAATGAATTTAATTAATTTTTTTTTTCTTGCGCTTTATTTATAATTTAAATTTTTTTCATCTCATTATTTTAAAAGTAAATAAGCATTTTTTTAAATGAATTTTGATTAAAATTTTTATATGAAAATTTTACTTATAAAACTATATAAATGAAAATAAATAAAATATCTTATTTTTTCTTTCTATATCAAATACTAAATAACTTCTATGGTATAATTGTTATGAAAAAAAATTATACTCGACTCCCCGTACCCCTCCTTTTAGCAGCAAAAAAAAAAGTTATAAAAAATGGTATATCTTAATATAAGCTTAATCTTCACTATAAAACTTAAAATAATGCAAAAATTTACCTATAATAAAAACTAATTTATGAAACCAATTAATTATTATTTATTATATGCTATAATTATCAAAATATTATCTTATTTATTAATAAATATTTTAATTATTTTTAATATCCTAAATTAAATATATAAATGAAAATTTATAATATATAATTGGAGAATTCAAATTTAGTATAGGACAAAGTCATTTCATCCAAAGATTCCAAAAATTGGATAAAAAAATAGGAAGTGAAATGGGGCATAAAAATTATTTCTAAAGAATTTTATGATAACTTGCATTTATTATCGATTTAATCATAAAATTATAAGGGTTATATACAGATATTTTATTATTTAATATTTAATTCCAAAGAATTTTATATCAATTTTTTGTTGAAGTATATAATTTTTTCGAAATTTAAGGGGGGAGAAATAAGGCATCAAAAAAAATTATCTTTAAATTTTTTTAGTGGTGGGAGGAATGGAACGAGTGTGGAATTTTTCCACTCAATACGGTATTTAGAAGATATAAATATTTAATATAAAATAGTTAAATTAAAAATAAAACTCATCAAGGGAGGCATGAACACAAAGAGAGCTCTGTCCTTAATGCCCTAAATCAGTATAACTATATGTCCTAACCTTTTAACATATTTATCCAATTATAAGGGATGATTGGCCCGAACAGATTTACCTACCATATATGCCTATAAAAAAAATAGATAAATTTTCTTGCATAGCATCATTAAATAATATAAATAAAATTTATATTACTGCATTCAACCATCAAAAATTATAATTTTTTTGAGTATATGAATTCAATATTTTATCAGTAAATAATAAAAAGAAAATAATTTTTTATATTCAGCTTTTTTCTTTCATGGAATATGCTTTATTTATAACTATCTATATGAAATCTTTCATATCTTAGATATCCAAGATTTTTGATATATATCCTTCAAGTATATTAGGATAATTTACGCTTCAAAATCTTAATGAACTTAATAGTAAGAATAATATTAAAAGTTTTTTTTTGAGATAATTACTGATTTCATGATATTTTTTGATTTTCCTATTTTGTAAAATTTTGGAAGTTATTTAAAAAAATTTTCATAATGAATGTTTTGGTAATTCCAATTTTAACTATAATTTATTTAAGTAATTTTTAATTAATATTTGTGTGCTCAGTAAATTCAGATATAAAGTAAATTATATTTTTTATTTTTTGTTAATTTAATGATAATAAATATAAATATTTTATATAATAAAATTTAATATTGAGTATAATAAAATTTATTTAATTAAAATGAAAGCATTATTACAATTATTTTTATTATAAAATAAAAATATTAAAACTTTTATTTTTACAAAAATTTTTTAAGATATAAAAATTTACATAATTCTATTATTCACAAAATCATAAATACGGTAAACACCTGAATTATTGAAAACTGGTATTATGAAAACCCCAAATTTTTAACTCAAAATCAGAAATTTTGATTAAACATAATTGTGGAAACCATAATATTTGTAAACTAAAAATTTTAATCACATGTAATTATGGAAGTCCTATTTTTTAAATTTATCTATTTCATTAAACTTATTTAAAAAGAATTGTCTATTTAACCGTAAAAGTCGTATCAGTAGCCTCCAATTTATGAAAATAAGGAATTTTATAATAAAATTGTGCTCGCATTAGTACCCCT
>JAJJLE010029140.1:0-13899 GCA_023897235.1 Entodinium longinucleatum | reverse complement strand
CTTTGCATTCATATTGTCAAAATTAAAAGAAGCATATAGGAATTACGTTATTAACTTGATAATAAAATTTTTAAATTATATCATTATTATATTATAGTATTTACTTTTGCTCTTTTATAAAATCAATATATTAAGAAATAAATTTTTATAGTAATATATATTATTTTAATTATAAAGCTGCAAAAAATATAAACTAAAAAAAAATAATTTTGATCTATTTATATAAAAAAACTTTTCTAAGATTAATTCATCATTTTATTTGGCAGAATAACCATTGGCCCATCTTTATGATTCTTGTTATTATTTAAATCATATAAATTTTGTATGCCATAATCATTATTAATTTTCAATAAATTCGGGTATTTTGATAAAACTACATTATATCTATTATAATGATTTCCCATTCCTACATATTTAACTTCTTCATCAGCTTTATTATATTTTGTTTCTTCGCCTTTTTTTTCTATTTTTATTTTTTCATAAATTACTTTTCTTCTTCCATGATTTTCTTCATTTCTATTATTATTGTTGCTTATTTTATTGAAATATAAAGGAACTCCTAATTTATCTTTATTTTCATTATTTTGATTGGTATTCAAATTTAGATAATTTTGATAATAATGATTATAAAATAATTTATAACCTCCGATATTTGGATGATAAAATATATTTTCATTATTATTTTCTTTAATAACTGGAGATGCTTTTTTATTAAAACTAAAATGATTATTTTCATAATTAGAATTATTACTATTATTTTTTGGTACACTTTTATTATGTTTATTTCTATTAGAAAAGGAAGATTTTTTTTCTTTTTTAATAGTATATACTTTCCTATTAGATGATATAGGTCTAAAAATTTGAACATTTTTAAACTTAACTGAATTAGGCCTTACTTTATTTGAATTATTACTATTCATATATCCATTACTATTTCTTCGAGGTCTATCTGTTATTATTCTTAATTTATTTAATTCGATTTTTAATTCTTTTTTATTTATTTGTTGACCTTTTTGAAGTATACCTTTATTTGTAGGTATTATTACATTATCTATATTTATATTATCTTTCTTTTTTAATTGTATTATATTATTCATATTTATTTTTTTGTTCTTAAAAAGATTTTTATTATTATTATTATAAAAATCTTGCTCCAATAAATAAGATATGGATTTATTTTTATGTTTTTGTTTTATATTTAAATTTGATTTATTTTTAAATTTTATATCTATATCTTTATTTGTATCAATAGTATTAGAAATTTTTCCGATTTTATTTATTTGAGGAAGAGCATCATTTGCTGAAGATAAAGGATGATTATCATTTCTATTATTATCTAAGGTTTTTATTCGATTATTTATAATATTATTATCAACTTTTTCTTTAGTATATAAATTTCTTATATTATGAACATTAATATTCTTTTTTTTAATAAACATGCCAAATCCATTTTTTGTGTCTTTATATTTATTATTACTTTTATTTTTAAGTCTAAAATTAAAATTTATATTAACTGGCTCTGTATTTATTATTTCACTTTTTTCTTTTCTTTTTATTGTTTTTTTATCCAAAATTTCTTTATTTCTATTATTATTTTTTTTTCTTTCATTTTGATTTATTATTAATTTATTTAAAGATGATTTTATTTTATCCAATTTTGAACTACCATTATTAGAATTTTTATTTTTAATAATATTATCTATATCATTATTCGTTTCTTTATTATGCAAATTTTCATTATTAGTATCTCCTAATATATAGTCAATATTTGAAAATTTATTAGCTTCTGGACCTTCATAACTTAATTTTCTTTCTTTTGCGGGACGGGATTTATTTTTTATTTTTTCATCATCATCATTATCTGATTTTTTTTCTTCTTGATTATTAAGATATATTGGAGTTCCTTGAATATATTCTGGAATCGAGGAATTAAATAAATATTTTTGGGATTCTTTATTTTCTTTATTATTATTTGTATTATCATCTAAAATAGTTATACTACTATTATTATTTTTATCCTCTTCTTTAATATTATTTCTATGTAACTTATTTAAATAATTTTTATTTAATAATTTATCCACAATTTTTTCTTCATCCAAAGTTTTCATTTTTTTTTCATCGTTTATTTCGCCATTTCTTCCTAAATCTTCAAAATTAAACACAAATTTTTTTTGAGTAGAAATAATTTTTCCAGCGCTTTCTGGTCTATAATATGTTTGCTTAGCAGTTTCATATTCATCATTTTTCATCATTAATTCAATATTATGCTCTTTTGAATATTGTTTTTGTGGTAACTGTAAATTTATTTGACTGATATTTTTCGGTATTTTAATAGTCCTCATTAATATAGCAGTTTCTTTATTTTCCAAATTATCTAATCCCATTTCTTTAATTTTTTTTTTAATAATATCATTTTTTAATAAATCATCAGCAGAAGGACGTTTTAGAGGGTCTAAACATAAAATTAATCTAATAATATTTTTCAAATCATTTGAATATCTATCAGATATTTCTTCATATTTCCCTTTTATAATATTAAGATATAATTGATGAATTGAAGTTCCTCGAAAAGGAACGCGCAAGCAAGCCATTTCATATAATATACATCCTACTGACCATATATCGCATTTATTATCATATGATTCATTTTCCCATACCTCAGGTGCAGCATAATATGGGGTACCAGTCTGTGTTACTGCTAAATTTTTTTTTGCGATAATTGATACATTTAAATCACCTATTTTAATTATGCCTTTTTTTGTCAAAAAAATATTTGCACTTTTTAAATCTCGATGAATTATTCTACTTTTATGTAAATAATTGAGACCTTCTAAGATTTGAATTAATATACTCCATATTGTATTTTCATCAAATTGAAGCTTCTTTTTTAAATTATTTTTTATTTTAGATGATAAATCACCATCATCAGCGTATTCCATTACAATATTTAAAGTTGAAGATTTTTCATCAAAAAAAGCTTCTTTGTAGCCTATAATATTAGGATGATTTAATGATGCTAATAATCTAACTTCATTAAATGAATTTTCTTTTTCTTTTTCACTTAAATTTATTAATTTTACACGCTTCATTGCGTATATTTTTTTATTTTCTTTTCTTTTTACAATGCAAACGGAGCCGAAGGCTCCTTTGCCTAAATTTTCGCGAAATTCAAAATCGTTTAATGACATTGAAACCTATAATTTAATTTATATTTAATTATAAAACTAATATACAGAATTTTTATTGAATTTAAAAACAATATGTTACATAAAAAAGATTATTTATTAAATATTATAAATAATCTTAATTTTTTGTCTATAATTGCTTTTATGAATCTATTTAAATAAAAAATTAATCCATATTTGATAGGTATTATATTTTCAAGATGAATTATGCCATTTCAAATCCTTTACCTTCTTTAATTGCATATTCAAGTCTTTTTTTTAATATTTCTTTACTAGGATATTCAGGTAAATCTAATTTATTAAAGCAAGTATGAGCAGTAGGTAGTCTTTCAAAATTTTTATCAAAAAGTTTTGATATAGTAAATTTATTAATACCATTCATACCTTGTAATGCTTTAAATCCTTCCAAAGGAACTCTTGAGCATCCAGTAACGAATTGCAAAAATTCTGCTCTTTCATTCTTATCATAACTTTCTATAATTTCCCAGAAATATTTAATTATAGGCGTTTCTTCTGTATAATTCTCATAAATTGTATTAGCTTTCCAATCTTTAACATCTATATCAGGAAATCCACTTATAACTAATTCAAGTTCTCTGTAATTAAATATAGATATTAATTTTTGAGGAATTATTGAATAAAATCCTTTCAAAAAAGCTTCAATTTGTGGCTTAATATTTATATATAATTTAGAATTACATAATTTTTGTACATAATCAAATTTATTTTCTTCAGTAACATCTATATTTCTTCCATTTTCAATTAAATCTACAATTTCAATTTTACCAAAGTTATCATAATCATAGCAATATGCTAAATTCATATCTTCTCCTGTATAATCGTTTTCTAATATTTTTTTCAAAGAGTTATAATAGGTAGGGTCATAATCTTGCATATCATGATAACTAATAGGAGTATTTGTTATTAATTTATATATAATTCTAGTAAAATGAACATCTATTAACATTTCATCATATATAGCTTTGGCAATTATTTTTCCAATAAATTCGAAATGCTTCAAATTTTCGTCAACATATAATTTACCACTATTAGGATTTATAGTATATGTCCCACTGGCAGCATTTATAAATAGCATATTATCAGGATTAAATAATTCTTTTGATAATAAAGATAACCATTCTCTTTTAAGCCCTCCAGCATCAATACCGATTTCACCTTCAAATTTTATCTGGAATCTACTACGCCATTGCTCAGGTTTTTTACACCAAAGTGCTCCGAATGAATCAGTAAATAATTGTCTGCCATTACGATGTACTTTTATATTTATACTTTGGAAATTACGCGGTAATTTTTTTAGTTCTTGCTTAAAATATTTTTTTTTGTTTTCAATATCCATTATTGGAGATAATTTTATGATTAAATCATAGGGGAATTTTTGTGGAAATTTTTTTATTATTGAATTTATCATTTTACTATTATCTTTGCAAAATTTATAAAAAAATGTAATAATAGAAGAATCATTATCTAAATTAAGAACATTATGTTTAGGGGATTTATATACAGCTTCATAATTTTTTTCTATGATAAAATGTGTTAAATGTTTTGGTAATTTTTTAGAAAAAAATACAATGTAAATATATGATAAATGAATATATGCTTGCAAAGTATATATAACATATAATATTTTATTATCTTTTTTTCTTCCTTTTATATTCATTGTGGTTAATAATTTACCAAGTAATTCCCAACAAGGATGTAAAATTTCATTTATTTTAAGGATATAATTCTTATATTGTAAAAATAATTTTTTTTGAATTTTTTTATTGCTTTCATCTAATTCTTTTTTTTCTACCAAATTTTTTATATTAATAAAAATATTATTGCCTATATTTTCCAATAAAATTATTAATTGTAATAAAGCATCTCCTTTCAAGATGCTTTTAAACTTATCTTTATTGATTTGCTTATTATTTAAAATTGTTTCAATTTCTTGGATTAAATCCTCTTTTAGAGCTGTGAATTTTTTTAATAATTGATTTAATATTATTTGATAATTATTTTTATCTTTCATTAATTTATTCAATATTAAAGTAGGATAATTATTCACCAATAAATGGTTTATATTTTTTGATATTCTAAATTCATTATATAAATCAATCATTTTTTCTATAGTATTAGAATTTAATGTTAGAGCATTATTATCTTTATTTTCCTCTTCTAAATCATCAGTGTTTTTTATTAATATTTTGTAAAATATAAGATTATTATATATTGTATGAATATTGCTTATATTTCGAGAAAAATTATTTTTTAATAAATTGCATAAAACATTCTTATTTATATAATATTTGATATTTAATAATTTTTTTAGATTTTTTGCATTTTTTGTTATATTGTATAGTTTATTATTTTTTAGATATATATATCCACCTTTTTCTCCAAATTTTGAATTCAAAAAATATTTCTTCATTTCTTTTGGAAAATCTGTTGAAACATAACAGAAAAAGTAGTTGCAAAATTCTAAATATATATCATCATTTAAACTTACTTCAAAAAACAAATAATATAAACATTTCAAGAAATAATTCTTATCAATAATTTTTTCTTTTTTTGAAAATTCATCAATATAAGAAATATCGAATTGTAATAAAATAAAAAGTATATCTAGTATTTTATATCTGATATCTGCTTTAAAAAACAAGTCAATAATTAATTTAGTATGAATATTTGAAACAACAGCATATGTATTAGAATCTTTTACTAAAATAGATTTTATATTATATAATATCAAATTTTCAATAAATTTATCATCTAGATTTTCCATAATTCTTTCAACAATTTCTTTATCATATTTATAACATAAAAAGATATCTTCTTTTTTAAAATTATAAACAGTCAAAATTATTTCTTTATATTTAAATTCATTATCATCATTATCCTCACTATCAGAATAATGAATGAAACTATCTTCCATAAAATCAAAAGATGAACTTTGTATTGGAGGTTTTTCTATACTTTTTATTGGTCTTCGCATTAATCTATCATATTCAGCTTGAAGTTCTGGATTTAAGTTTAACACATTCACTGGATCCATATCCATAAGGATATCTTCTCTTAAATCTTTTGGAAGCTCATATAAAAATAAGTCATAATTATTATCTTGTTTATCTTTATTTTCCTCAACTTTATTATTATTATTATCTTTATTTTCATCTTGATTATCTTTTTCCTTTTCATCACCATCTTTACTCTTTTTATTTTCTTCTTCATTTTTCTTTTCAATTTCCATATATTTATTTTCTTCATCTTTATTTTCTTTTTCTTTTTCTTCAATTATCATATTATTATCTTTATCCTTTTCTTCTTTTTTATCAATAATACTGGTATTATAATTATCTCCTGATAAATTTTCTTCAGAGGTAATATAATTTATAAATCCATGTGAAATTGATAAATTGGAATTATTATTTTTTTTTTCTTTTTTTATATTAAATATATTTTTTTTTAATTTAACTACATTTGCTTCTTTAAGAATATTTTGTTTAATATTTAATAACAGTTTTTGATCGACAATATATTTATCATATAAATTAGTACATAAATCCATAAAATTATTTCTTTTTACTTTTATTATTTTTATGAAATTTTCTAAGCTTAAAATATTCGATACAATAAAAGGAAAATATAAATCAATATCAAAATAATGCTCAACTGGTTGCAAATATATATATATATAATTATTGCAAATATTATTTAAAGTCTCTATTTTTTTCTTATTTTCGAATAATTTTATTTCCATATTAGATTTATAAAATTTAATTAAAGGATTTTTTTCATTAATTTTATTAAAAGAAAACATAAAGCTTAATGATTTTTCAAATGTATTATGTATGGAAAAATTATAATTAGTTTGTGTAAAATCTTTAAAAAAATTTGTATCATCAAATTTTTGCCTTATAGGATTATGAATATCTCTTCTCAATCTTGGCCTTCCTCTTCCAAATAAATTAAAAAATGGATTTATAAACAAATTATCCCTATCATCATCTCTTATACGAAAATTAAACATATTTTCGTTGTTATTATTCACTCTCCTCAAATTGGTTATGAATCCAAAATTTTCGTCATCAACTAATTCATGAATAGATTGGTCTAATTCTTCTTCTTCAACTTCTTCATTAAATTCTGATTCACCTTCTTCAAATTCATTATTATTATGATTTTCACTTTCGGGCTCGTCGAAATTATAATTACTATTGCCTTGCTCTATATTCAATTGATTCATACTATATCTACTTAAGAAATTTTCCAAATTTAAATTATCTTCTAAAATATCATTATTATTAGGCCCTTTTGATATATTGTCAAAATTACCAAAATCTTTTTCTATATTTAAATTATTTTCAATTTTTGCCTCACTATCTTCCTCTTGTAAAATATGTGTCATTTGAGTCTCCGTAACATCTTTATATATTTTTAATTTATCATTATCAAAAGCATTAGCATTATCATCGTCTTTTTTATCGCAACTATTTTCTGTTATTTCCTCTTCCATATCTTCTATTAATTCATTTTCTTCTTCTATTTCTTTATCTCCTATTATTTTGTTTATCGATATATTAGCTTTATTTTTTAAATTAAGATATTTAAATAATTGTGTCAAATATAAAACACCTATTTCATGAAATAATTGATTATTTTGATTAACTTTCATATTTTTTAAAATAATACTTATACTTGTAATTATATCACATTTCCCATCAAAAATAGACTTTGAAATTTCAAATGGATTATACTGATTATATAACACATTATAGGGCTCTTCATTGAAATATTCAATCAATGATAATAAAACAAGAATATTGCTTTTATATAAAACAATGCTTTGAGGAATATGATCATTCAAATTTTTAATATTATTAAAATCTTTAATATCTCTTACACTTATTTTTTTCAAGGAATTATCAATTTCATATAATATTTTTTTTCTGCATTTTTTTATTAAAATTATATCGTCTTCATTCATATTTCTTTTTTTATATGTCATTGAATGAATTAAATATCTAATAATATAAATATATCTATAGGCCTCAAAAGAACCAAAATTTGAATTAGGTATGCATAAATATTTCTTTTTACAAGTAAAATGTTGAAGATTTTGATAAATTTTTTCATATTTTTCTGAATCATTTAATAAAAAGCAAGAATGATAATAATTAAGTGAAGGTATAATTTTTGTTATCAAAAAATGAATAAAACTTTTTTTGTTTTTTTCTCCAATTTTATAATTTAATATTAATGAAAGATAAGAAGGAAAACTATATAATATGCATGATAATGATATTAAAGATGTATCTAAATCTATTAGATAATTTCTGGAAAATATTAAATAATCTTCATTTTTATTAATATCTTCTTGTATTTTTATTGTACTGCTCCATATATGCTCTAATAAATTATTAAATAATGATTTATTTATATCAGGTATTATTTGGCATTCTTCCTTGATTTTTTCTTCGTTTAATGTTATATTTTTTTTTAAATTTTCGGTGTCATTTATTTTAGGATTTTTATTTTCTTCGGATACTTCATTTTTTTCTTCTTTTTTCTCTAGATTATTAGTATCTGAAATATTATTATTTTTATTAATTGTCATATCTTTTTGAATTTCAATAATTTTATGTTCATATTCTAGCTTCAATTTCAAAGCATTTTTTATACTTTTTTTTCTTTCATGTCTTCTTTGAATTTTATCATTGTTTTTAACTTGAACAACATCAAATAATTTTATCAAGGCATTTTTAAAGGTTTTTTCATATTTTTCAGCATATTCTGAACATAAAAATATAAAATCATCTAAATATATTTCATCATTTTCATTATTTTTTTTTAAGTTTGCCCAAGCGTATAATAATACACTTTCTATTAAATTTTGTAAAATATTTTCTTCAGAAAAAATTTTTAGCATGAATTGTTTAAAACATTCATTAAGTATTACAAAAGATTTGAATTTATTTTCAAAAATGTTTTTATTTGCATTTTCTTTATAAAATTTGAGATTTAAAATTTTATTTAACAAACCTTGATTTAAATAAAACTCCAAAATTTTAATATCAGTAAAATTATGTATTATATTTAATAAAATAATATTGAGGATATTTTCTTCTATTATATAATTTTCTGGAATTAAATTTTCTGAATCATGCTTTAATAATTCCATAAACATATCAAGGAATAATTTTTTTTCATCATCAAACTCTTTTTTAATATGATTAATTAATTTAAAATACGCATATAATGATAAAAGATTTTCATAAATAAATTTGCGAATTTTGTTACTATTATATCTATTATTATTTAAATCTAAAATTATTTTTCTTATAGATTCTATATTATTTTGAATAATTTTATTCTTAATAATTAAATCATATAGTGTTGCATACTTTTCTTCTTCAATTTCATTAAAATATAGATTATTAATCATAAGATTAAAATTATATCCATATTTAGTTGATAATTCTTTTTCAAATTGAATCTCTTTATCTAATAAAATATTATTTTGTATTGCATTTATTTCTTTAAACGAATTATCTAAAATTGTCAAAATATCTCCGTCATGATTTTGAATTCTATAATTTAAAAATTGTTTTCTTATATTTACTATTTCTTCATTAGATAGACAAGTTTTATTAAATATATTTATAATATCTTTTATTAATTTTGAATAATTATCAAAATTATAATCAATATTTGCTATTCTGGAAGGATTATTTTCTTTATCTTTTTCTTTTTTAAATACTTTATTGTTTTCATCGATGGTACTCTTTATTAAATTAATAAATTCTTCTTGTGGATATGGTGTATAGTCTTCAATATTTAATAATGTATCATTTATATTAATTTCACTATCTTGATTTTGATTATCTTCATTTTTTTGCTCTTTTCTTTTTTCTAATATTTCTAAAATCTGGTCTTTATTTACTATACCTTTTGCAAACAAAGACATTACTTCATAAACTTTGAACCCTTTTTCATATATATAAATAAGACTGTTTTTATTGGTTCCTCTTTTTTTATTCATATATTCCATATATCTATTTAGACAAAATATTATATATCTTTGCATATAATAACCATAATGGTCCATATCTGTTAAATACTCTGCATTTTTTTCATCGTTTTTTTCGTTAAAAAATACTTCTTTAATATCTTTTAACATTATATAATATATATAATAATATAATTTTTCAGGATTAGCTAATTTTTTTGCTATTTCATTTTCCAAAATTAAAAGTATATAAGGCTCAAAGGATTGTAAAAATTGTTTGTTAATTAAATTTAAAATTATTGAATAAATTAATCTCCATACTTTATTTATAATAAAAGATTCAACTATTGGTATTTCTACTTTTTTTGATTCATTTTTGCATAATTCTAATAATTTTTTGGATATTTTTAATACCTGGCGAATTCCTCCATATTTAATTACATAAAAAGACACAATCAATGAATAATAAGATTGCAAAGAATTAGTTCGAAATAAAGGCTCTATTATCTCCAATAAATTTTGTATTTTCAATAAGCAAGCTATTATTTCAGCAGGTTCTGTTTTAGCTGTTATATTTTCGAATGTTGTTTTCCTAAAATATTTTAGTAATAAGCAAACAATATAGCTTAAATTTAGGTAATTTTTAATTGTTTCAAAATTTTTTAGACTAATATTTTTTAATTCTGTATTAATATTTTTTCCAATCACTTGCATAAATCTAAAAGAATTTAATAGATCCAAATCTTGAGTAATAATAATATTCTTATCAAAATCATCAGGATTGTTAATTATATCCTCTTTATAAGGAATATCAAATCTTGGTTTAGATTTAATATCCAAATAATTATCTTCATTTAAAATTATAACTTTTTGATCTTGAAAAAAATTTAGATATCTATTTAATTCAATTTTATTCAAATTTTGTATATAAAACTTACTAAGTTCAGGCTTATTTTCCTTCGATAAATAATGAATTAAATATTTTTCATTTATATAAACAGTATAGTTGTTATACTTTTTGAAAAATAATGAAATATTTGAATTTTCATTTATTCTTTCAACAAAAAGTTTTGTAAAGCAAGTGCAATAATTATTAAAAAAATCACTTTTGGGATATGAGTTTAAATATAAATTTTCTAACGAATCTTCTACTATTTTTTGATAATTTAAAATAATTTTATTTTTTTGATTTTGATGTATATTTAGTTCTTTTGTTTTTTTTATTAATTCATCGAAATTATTCAATAATTGTTTCAAAAATTCAGAAAGATTATTTTCTTCTCTTAATTTTAAAGGCTTTTCAAAAATAATTGAATCCAATAAAAGTACTTGAGGAATAGATAAAAGATTTATATAATTATTTTTCATATTTTCTATTAAGTCTGAATCTACATTAAATATTATTCTTTGAATTGATTTAAAAAAAGGATTTAAAAACATATAAATAAATATTAATTTATTTTTGGCTTTAAATTGATTTACATTTAATGTTAATTTTTCAGAATATTCTATTTTTATGTTTAAAATTTCTTCTCTAAATTTTTCCATAAAAGAATTTAAATTAATATAAAAGTTAGTTATAATATTTTTAATTCCATCCCCTTGTTTTTTAAGAAAATCAGCAAAATGAGAAAATTTAACGCTAGTTATTTCATTTGTATCATATAATTCATAATAAAAAAAACTATCATCTTTTGAAATTATTTCAAAAACTCTATTTATTAAATTAATTGCACAATCTTTTTCAATTAAATATTCTTTTCCTTTTTCATGAACTGATATTGAATTAAGCATTAAAAATAATAAAGTAATATTGTCATCTGATTTTGGAATATAATTTGAAAAAGAGTCAATAATTAATGGTATGAGCCCATTTGATATATAAACTGGAATTTTAGAAGGAAATGTATTACATATTGTTACTATTAAATAAATAATATTGAAATAGGTTCCTTCTAATTCTATTTTTTTTTTCAATTCTTCATTTTTAAGAAATTCTTTTATAGATTCAATTAAAATATTTTCTATTTTATTCACAATATTTATATTTGTCGAATTCATTACTAATTTTATAAAAAATAATAAAATATTAGATAAAACATAATCTTTTTCATTAATATCGGGACTTTCAATATTATGGATACTTTTTATTTCATTTTTTGAATCATTTATATGATTTAATTCATAAACTAGTCTCGGCAAAATTGCATCTGATATCATATCTTCACTAAAATGAATCTTTTTTTTGAACAAATAATTAATAATATCCAAATTATATAAATATATATTGTTTTCAGGAGGTTTTAACAATTTAGCTATTATTGAAGAAGGAAGACTGGAAATATAATTTATCCAATAATTATAAATTTTTTTTATAAGTATTTGATTATGAGATTCTTCTTCTGTTAATATTATTAAAGCATTTTTTTGAGGATTAATTGTATCAAATAATATACTTTGAATAAGATTATTTTGAAATAATAAATTAGAATATGGATGACCTTTTTTTAAGAATATAATTGCATATTCAAAAAAAATAATTTTTAAATTTACATTATTTGATGAAATTAAAATTGAAACAAAATCTTTTGCAAATGATTCAATAAATCTATTAGGTATTTTCATATTTTCGAAACAAGGGTTTATCAGACTGCATAAATTAATAAGAGAAAAAATAAAATTAAAACAAATATATATTTTTTCATGATTTATTTTATCATCATTTATCATTCTCATAAAATTTAAAACACAAAAAAAGTCATTCACTATTATAATAAATCTTTTTTCATCATTTGCTAAATAATTATTATTGTCTTTTGTTACATCAATCATTTGGTCTTTTTCATATATATTATTTTCAACAAAATATTCATAAACATTTTTTATTTCAGTAAAATCATTTTTATTTCTATAGTCTTTATTTTTGTCCATAATTTCATTAAATATTATAATGGGATTAATATCGATATTATTTTTTTGGCTTATTATATAAGAAGAATTTTTCCATTTATTATACTGTCTTAATAATATTCCTTCTAATTCTGATTTTATTTTTTCATTAAATTTATAATTATTATTGATAAAATCCATAAAAATTTTTTCCATATTAATAAAAGCAAATCCAGCTTCGAATATATAAAACATATTAAGATTAAAATTGCATAAATTAGTTATTTTAGAAATTGAATACTTAATTTCAATATCTAAACTTTTTAAATAAATTTTTTCTAAATTATCATAGGAAGAAAAAATATTTAAATTATTTGAATGACTTAATAATATTCTTAAAAATTTTAATATTACCTTAACTTTATTATTAGTAGTTTCATCCGATAAACTATTTGAATAATTAAATAAAAGTTCATCAATATAATTTAATGCTTCCTCTAAAGCCCATAAAGAAACAGCTTCCAATTTCCATCGTTTAATCGAAGAAATAAAATTAAGGAAATCTTGCTCTTTATTTACTAATGAATTTAATTTTGTAATAAATTTTCCTAAGGCTGTATCTGGATTAATATATTTTTCATAATATTTATCTCTTGATATTTCTTTTAATATTTTCATTTTTTTTGTAAATAATTTGAATTTATTTATTTAAAATAGTCTTAAATACTTAAATAGAAAAAATAAATAAATTTTATATATATTTAGTTTTATTAATTATATTTTTAATTAAAGTATTTATATTTTTTATATTCATGT
>JAJJLE010029139.1:0-13992 GCA_023897235.1 Entodinium longinucleatum | reverse complement strand
ACCGATGAAGATACTATTATTGTTACCGATACAGTTAAACAAACAACAGAACCTTGCGAAAGAGATTGGATAATTATAAATGAAACTTTACTTGAATGGACTGAGGAATATCCTATTCCTGAAGTATTTTACTTTACTAATAATTATACCATAGAGCCACATAAAAGTATCATAGTAAACATTTCTTTGAGTTTTGAAAAAAATAAAAATGCAACAGAAGGAGGCTACTTTATAATTTCGGAAGAAACTGGTAAAAGTGAAGAACCTTTTTATTGGCCTGAATTTGTGGATAATAATGGAAAAATTGATAAATTGACGAATATGGAAATTATTTTGGAATCTGATTTCCCTTTGGGAGTCTCTTCTTTTTCTTTAATGAGAAGAAGAGATTTAGAAGAAGAATCGTATTTAGGAAAAAAATGTAATGTGAAAAATAGAGAAAATGTATTTAATGGTAGATGCGGAGATGGTTATTCTTGTAATAAGGATGTAAATGGAACAGAATGTAAAAGATGCAAAAAAAAACAGTGTAAACAATGCGATAAGAGTTTAAATAAATGCACTGAATGTTTCATGATTTCAGTAGATGGACAATGGAATCCCTCAGGAGGTAAAGGAACTGATCTTAAATGTGATTTAGATTATATCGATATAACTAAAGTTATTATTAATGATGAAAAAAGAATAGAAGTACCTCCTGCGATTCATTGGAGAGTAACAATGGACTTTTGGATATGGATATCTGATACTTCTGTTTTAAGTGATGCTGAAGTTAATATGAATATAGTATATAAAGATTTTATTGCTATGACTTTAAGATGTTTTCCAGAAGGTTTAAGAATATATGCTACTCCTCTTGAATGGCTATATGAATATCCAACATATAGTCCTGATGATCAATCAGAAGATTACTATACTAATAATGTTGAAAAATATAAGCGAGGAAATATTGTTGATTTTTTGACAAAAATTGTTGGCTCTTATGATAAAGTTACAAAAGTCGATTTGATTAAAAATGCTACTTCTAATTGGGTTTATATTCGTTATGCATTTAATTTAGATTCGAGTAAACATTATTTAAATGATTTACCTGAAAGTAATTTAAAAGTTGCTCAAGTTTATACAGAACAAACTGCTATGCCTTTTCATATGAAAAAATTTTATGGACGTAATGATATGACATATTTATATTTTCAAAATTTTTATCATCCTTTAAAGGATCAACAATATGAAGATAAAAAAAATATTACTATTTATATTAGAAATTTAAATATTTTTAGAGAATATATACCTCAGAATATTATTACAAAATATTATAATTTACATTTAATTAGTGAACCTAAGAAATTCCCTCAATTATTAGTAAGTTTTCCTTTTTCAAATTTAGTTTTAAAATCTACTGATGTATATCAAATGAAAGGTTATAATTATTATATAAGAGATACAAACGGATATGTTATAAACACGAGGAGAGAAGAGAAAGATTATGATTTAAAATTAGATAGTGATATAATAACTTTAAAGCCACCAAGAAATTTTTGGCGTCTTATGTTTTTAGATTTAAATAAACAGCCAGAAACATGTGATTTAGTACCACTTATTCCATTAAAATGTGACCCCCCTAGTGAAGTATGCTTTGAAGATGATAAAGCTTTTATTTGCCAAGAAGGAACTGACAAACCATATTATTTAGATATAAATAAATTTGAATGCAAAAATTATTGTAGCGTTGGTTATATGCATCCTCCGAGATATGATGATTTCGAACAAAGATTATATTGTTCTTATTATTGTGATACAGGAAATAAACAATGTCCTTCTGATAATTATAAATATACTGATATTCATTCGAATTTTCTTTGCTCTAATGATTTTTTCAATATATATTATAAATGCTTTAGTCAAAAAGAATCTTTAAATAATGCTGAATTTACTGGCATATTTTTCAGTGATTTTTTAAGAACTCCAACAATATATATAGAATTTCCAGAATATCGTCAATTTGCAATAGATTTTTGGTATTTTCCTGATGATAGATTCAGAAATAAGAGATATTTGGATCCTCGAAATAATAATGAATTAAAAAATCCTAAACAATATACAACTCCAGCAACAGAAAAAGAAAGAATAATATTTTTAAGTGATTGTTGTAAAGTGGTATATGGAACTGGTAAATCAGTACTTACTTTTTATGTGGGGACTTCACCCACTGCTGGAGCAGAAATAGATAGTAGAATGATTTCTTATAATTGGAATCATTTTCTTTTAACTTATTTTCTTAGAGTTGATAGTAGTAAACCAACTTTTTATTTAACTTTTACGAATACTCATTATTATGAATGCGGAGGTGAATATAATAATATTAAAATAAATTATGGTCATTGGGGAGCACCTAGCAATGTTAAATTAAGTAAAATTGTTTTTTGTAATAAAGATACACAAAATTCGAAATTAAGTGGAATTCTTAAAACGCAATGCCAAACTGCTCAATGGTTAGATGGATTTTATCGTAGATTACAAATATTTGATTTAAAATATAGTAATAAATTATCTGTATTTTCCTCACATCAATACGAAGATGATGGATTAAATGGAATGTTAAAGCATAGATATATCTATGGATTAAATAGTATAATAGATAACCAATTATTAGATTATGTTGGAAATGCTCATGGAAATGTTCCTTTTGTTTTTGATACTTATTCTGGAAGTCAGAATCCAGATAAAACTAATTATATTTTATATGAAACAAATTTTGCTCCACAAGGTGGAATAGCCAATTGGGGAGGAATTCAATATGTGGAAAATTATGATTATACAAATCCTCCAGAATTGGATATTAGACGTTATCGACAATCTTGTTCAAATAAAAATTGCAAAATATGTCAAAAAAGTGATAAGTGTTTAGCATGCAAAGAAGGATTTTCTTTATTTAGTCAAGGGTGTAAAGGAGATGTAAATTATCCAGAGCAAACTGCTCCTTATTTCTATAAAAATCCCGGAAAAAATATGCCTGATAGACTTAGTTTAAAATTAGATTTTGATAAAATTATTAATGAGCCTTATTTTACATTTTTCTTTTTTATTAAAATATATGGATTTGTTAAAGATGCTCCAGAAGAAGGTCCAGTTAAACTATTGATATTTCATCAAGAAAGAGAAGATGGAGTAATGAAAGATAAATTTTATCTTGCTTGGGATCCGGATCGAAATAACAAAGAAAAAATTTTTTTTTATGTAGATGGCACAATTATGTTTGAATATTCATATTTTAGAGAAAACTATTTTGGATTATGGATTCCTGTTTCATTCACTGCTTTTCGAGAAGAGGATAGAAGATTCAAAATGAATATGGCTCAAGCCTCAATTCTTTATGAAAATTTGGAAAGAAAGCGTTATTCTGGTACCAATACTTTTCCTTATATTAAGTTTACTCAATTTACAATTACTAATAAATGGGTTGGACTTCTTAGTGATGTGAAAATATTTAATAAATTTATAATAAATGCATGGGGAATTATCAAGCATGAGAATGAATCTCCAGATAGAGAAAGTGATGATACTCCTGATAGCGCCATAGAGGAAATTAATTTAAAATCAGATTCATCTGATTCATGTTTGAAATCTAGTCAAATATTAAATCAGCCTGCATCAGGATATAAAGTAGAATGTGTTAATGATTATAATCCGCATTGGTATAAACACTGTAGCAGTATGGAGGCGCAAACAGTAAGATATCATCAAGGAGATGGCTACAGAGAGTTATGTGGAGCATGTTGTAATTCCTGGTCAACTCCAGTTAGATGCTTGGGAGGAAGAGATGTATGCGGTGGAGGAGATGATGATACTCATAGTTGTGAAAATAAAACACCAATTTGGAAAACATATTATGTTACTTTTAGTAAGAATAAAGCAATTTGCTATCATTTATGGTATATTGATTATAATAGATTTAAATATGCCAGAGCTCATGATGTTGAATCTCCTCAAGATGTTTGGGCTATTGATTTTTGGTTTAAAACTTCTACTAATCAAGCAGTTAAAGAAAATGGAATGAATAATGCTTTTCCCGATACAAGTAATAATAATAATAATTTTGTTGAATTTGAAATAGATTGGAATTATCATATTAAATTAAGAGTATTCAAAGAAACAGTATCAGAAAAAGACAGCAGATTTACATATAAAGTAGAATGTACTCCTATTGTTGTTTTAGAGCATCAAGATTTAACCACAACGGAAACAATATTGACTGATTTAGGTGATCGTCATTATAGATGGACTTATATTGCTTGTGGTGTTAATTTTCAAGAAAAATTATTTTATATGACAAATAATACTCAATTTCAAGGAGAAACTTCATTCACATCTAAATTAGAATTAATTCCATCAGAAAAAACAACTTTATCAATAACGGAAAAAAGCAGAACTGGATATGGATTCACCATTATTTATCAACTGAGGCTCTGGCATTGTTATAATTGTGCTCATGCTTTTAGAAACCTTGACTATCAAAAAGATGATAAGAATTTTAATGCCGTCTATCACAATTTTGATGGCTCAGGAGTTTCTGCCTCAGCAGGTCAAGTTTTCGAAGATCAGGCAGGAAGGGCAAAACGTGAAACTATATACCAAGCTGCAGATTTTCCAGGATATACTTTTAATTATGGCCCAGGTGAGCCTGTTCTTTGTGATGAAACTTTATATGAATATTATAATCAAGAGCATGATAAATGTGAAAGACATTATAATTTAGCAAGAACCCCTAAAGATTATAGTATCAATATTCCATCTTCAAGAAATGCACGATATACTATGGAATTTTGGTTTTTCGTTGAAAATAGTGCAGAATTATCACCTGGATTTAATCTTCTTTGGGATTATCATCTGAGTATAACTTTATTAAGGGATACTTCGAATAAAAATACTATTAATGCAATTTGCTTTCCTCAAAGCTATAGAGATAATGTCGATAAAAAAGGTGGACAAGATATTATAGATTTATATGACAATGCTTTAAATAAAGATAAATATGCTTTTTATCAAGGTTCTTCAATGTGGAATTTTGTAAGATGTGCTGTTGACCAAACAAGAAAAATATTTTATATTAATGACAATTTAGAATTAACTTTAGAAGGAGAAGTATTATATGGAACACAAAGAAATTATAGGCCATTTAGATATTTCAAAATAAACGCTGAACATGAGCTTAAATTTCAAAATGCAGTAGATAATCCAACAAGAATTTTTGTTAGAAATATAAAATGCTATAGAGATTTTATTGATTTTAGATTAATGGAATTAAAATATAAAGTTTGTGGAAATGATACTGTTCCAAATGGATATTGGAGAGACTGTGAATTTTATCCTCTTTCATTTTGCTTTGATTATGGAGAATATGTTAACCCTGCATGGCCATGCACTAATGCAAGATCATGCTTCTCAGGAACTAGATGCAATTATTGCGGTCTTGTTTATCATAAATTTCCAGAAACTGCCGATAATGTGCTCGGGACTGTAATTAGGGAGCATTGGCAATATTTATTAAAAGAAGACGTTGATCAGTATTATCCGACTTTTCCAGATATTTATCTTCCAAATTTTTGTCTTCATGGTGTAGCAGGGGGTGATAAGGAATATTGTACCGGAGGTGCAGAGCCTTGTCATTTAAGAAATAACTCAGCTTTTTTTTGGCCTAATAGAACTAATATGTATATAGATTTAGATACTCTTACCCAAATTAGTAATTGCAAAGACATCAAATCTTGTAGACTCCCAGATACATGGGAAAGTAGAAATTATTGTATATTCAAAGAGCAAAAAAATAATATGGTAAATTGCCAATACAGCAATCCAACTAAATCGCTTTATTATGACAATTTTGTATGTACAGAAGGATATGTCAGAGTATATTATGAATGTATAGAACCAGAAAAAATTCCAAAAAGTGCAATGTATTTTTCTAATGTTTATTCTTTTCCAAATGTGATATTCAGCCCAGCAAATAAAGCAATAGAAAATGATCCTTACCAGGATTGGAAAACAGAAACAAGATTAGCTTCTTATTATATTGAAGTATGGATGAAGTTCGATGCTCTTAATTATAGAAAAGAAATTACAGAAATTGAATATTATTTATATGCTCATCCTCATCAAATTATTAAAGATCCAGCTGATCAAAAATATAAATATTCAAATAAACTAATATCACAAGGTTCTTATTACTATACATTGACATCAATGAATAGTTATGAATGGAATAAAATTATTATTGAAAATATATATGATCCTAAAACTGAACAATTTCATATTAAATTTTATTTAAATTATGAATTTGATAATCCTGAATTCAGTATTCCAAATTTAGATTCTTCCATATATAAATTACATTTTAGAGGATTTGGTTTCTGTGATAAAACTGATAGTTATTGCAGAGTTAATGATGATCCTGTATATCTTAGATGGGGGGTTGCCTGGTATAGAAACTTTAGAGTCTGGGATGCTGATATAACATCACTTCAATCAATCCAAGCATGTGAATATGGTTATACACAGCTCATTAATGCTCAAAAATATTATTTTTCATTAACAGCTGATACTATAATTAAAAATACAATTGTAGATCGAATTGATCCAGATAATAACAAAATGGTTTTAAACTATTGGGTGTATCATACACTAAACACTTATAAAGAAGCATTTGATAATGCAATGAGAGAAAATTATAGTACAGATAATTTTGATAAGACTTATATGAACGAAAATAACTATATAAGCGGGATAAACGAAGACGGTACAGATTATTTAATATCATCATGTGCAAAAGAATGCAAAAGATGTTATTCTTCAGCAAATACTGATTGTTACGAATGTAGAACGGGCTATTCAATATATGGAAAACAATGCAAGGTAAGGACAGGCTATTTTTTGAAAACTCCTCCCGATTATACTGAAATAAGAGAAATAGTTTTTACCATAACAGATGATGGAAATTATTTTGATTTAAAAACATACAATCCTATAACTATAACATTATATATTAAATTTTTTGGAATTGAATTAGATAAAGTTAAACAAAATCCTCATAAATATTGGATTTTAGTATGCTTTTATAAAGATGATTCAGATAACTGTTTGACCTTTATTGGATATAATTATGATGATAAAACTATTGTTTTTGTTGTTAATAATGTAGAAAGATATGCATCTAAAGCTAAGAATTATGTAGGTATTTGGACACATTTTGGAATATCTATACATCGAAGAGATAGTATTTATTTTCCAAATATGTTAAATTTTATGATAGACCAAGAAGAATTAATTCCTATTCCTCCTTTTGATCCTACTGAAGAAATAGTTAATATAAATATTTTCTCTATTCGCACAGAACCAATATGCTATTATTCATCCTTTAAAGTTTTTTCTACTTTTTATTATGGACCTTATGGCCACGTTAATGCAATAGGAGCGACAAGAGGAAGTAAATTAATTTATCAACTAGCTCTTTATGGTTCTTCAAATATTAATTGTATAACTGATGCTAATTTAGCAATGGAAGGAGTAAACATTAAAACCTTGTTACCAGTTTGTGTTCCGGATTATTTACCATATGAAGATAGTAATAATATCTGTTCAGATGACTCTCATTTTATGGATGTGATATATAAAGTATCTCCTCCATGCGAATTATGTGATACTCAATGTATTACAAATTGTTATGGTTTAGAAAGTAGAGAATGTACCTGCGATTATTATGAAGGCTTATATTGGGTTAAAACTGATGAAGACTATCAATTATATGAATGTCAAAGAGTTGATAGTATTAATTTCGCTTTTTATGATACCGTTGAAATTAAAGGATTAAATGTTGTTACTAATGATGAAATGAGTATTGCTTTTTGGTTAGATATATATGAATATAGAGATAATAATTTTGAATCTCTTGAAATCATATGGAATCAACATTTAGCTGTAATTATAACAGGTAATGGAGAACAAGATGATAATAAATTTCTTAAAATCGTATGTCATAGTGATTATGATATAAATAATCCTGATATGGAGCATACAAAAGTTTCATATGAAAATGTATTAAAATTTAATAGATGGAATTATATACGCTGCCAAGTAGATAAATTTCATAATTTAACAAGAATAAATGATATTGAGGATCATAGTTATCAAAAAGTAACTTATTCCGAAAAAATCAGAACAAGCACTTTAATAATTAGAGATACTACAACTAATTTTAATTATGGCTTTAGTTTTGTAAGAGAATTAAAATTATTCAGTTCATATAATTTTGATTTCTGGGAACAATCTAATATTAATATTAAAAAAGAAAACTTTGGATATTTACTTCACCATTTTCATAATGACTTCACACAAACAAAATTAGAAGATGCCAAAATTGTCGATGAAGTCGAAGGTCAAGTCATAAAACTAGAAAAATTAGTAAAACCAGGAAGAATAGGATATAATTATGTAATAGATTATGAATATTTAGTAATATGTGAAGAAGGCTATGTATATAATGAAGATTCAAAAAGATGCGATATATTTGATACTCCTAAATGTATTGTGCCGAGAACTAAGGAAGAAAGTTGTCTTTTATGTAATTCTAATGAACCTTATTTAAAAGATGATGATCAATGCTATAGTGATTGCAGTCCGAATTATTTTGCTGATAATTATTTTAAACAATGTCGAAAATGTGAAGCAACGTGTTATACATGCTTTGGTAAATATTATACTAATTGCTTATCTTGTATTGACCCATTTTATTATATTGCATCATTGCATCGTTGTGTTGAAAATTGTCAAGAATTTGGCCTTGTTGAATCAAATAAAACAAAAAATACATGTGAAGAACTAATAACCTCATCATATATAACTGAGCCAGTTTATTTAAATAATTCATATGATTATAATCCTTCAAATGAAGATTTTGTATCGAAAATTATAAACAGAGATATATTCAATAAAATCGTAGGGCATTTAAAAGATGTATCTAATGTTGTTAAAACTAAATGGAAATATGATCGTGCGGCAACTTTGGAGTTAAATAAAAATTATCGATATTTTAAACTAGAGGATATTCCAGACATAGATCCAATAACTAGTGATCCTAATGAATTAACTATTGAGGTTAATAATGATTATTTTAAATATGGATATAACTATATTTTTTGTTTAGAAATATATTCTGAAAATGGAATATTTTCTACAACTCATACTCATAACTATACTTTAATGATGAATGATTATCCTAAAGTAGGACCAATTAATATTTTACCCGCAGAAGGATATATTACTAATTTATTCCTTATAACAATAAATAAATGTACTGATGATGTTTCAGATAAAAATTTATTATTATATAAATTTTCATATTTTAAAAAGAAAGCTGATATAATATTTGGATATAATGATGAAAGCCCAGAAGAAATAGTAATTAGAAATTTTTCCAAAAATTCTGAAATATTATTTAAATTTCCTGAATTAAATCCAGAAGAAAATAATACTTATTATATAAGAGGTTATTGCAAGGATGAATATAATTTATACTATAGTGAAATTCAACAAGTGAGAGTGGTCGATATACCTACAAAAAGTGGCGTTAATAATATCACTTTATCTGAAACAATTCAAACTATCGATATCGATGAAGAATTGGAATCAGAACAACTTCTAAATAGAGCTGAATTTTTAGCAACAACAACTGTTGATTTCGAAAAAGAAGAAGTAACCATAAATAGAACAAATATTACCACATATAATAAACAAGGAGTATTATTAGAAAATTTACAAAAAAATGATCCTTCTTCAAGTATGAATGATATATATTGTAATTATAGAGGAGATTCTTATGTGGAATATTTTTATTTAATATGCGATTGTCATGGATATGATGGAGCAATGTGTCAAATTGATCATGGTTCATATGATTTTATGATTGATACATATAATCAACTTTTCTTGAAAGTAAAAATGATGCAAACAGGGAAATATAACAATGATTTAATAAAATCAGTAAATTTATTAATGAGTTCAGGTGCCGCTTTTATGGAAATTGATAATATGGATTTCATGTTAGAATCTATCGAATTTATTAATTTATATAGGAATAAATTCACCTCTGAGATGATGGATGGGAAAAATTATGAATTATATTTTGATGTATATAATTCTTTAATTGAATATGGACTTTCTATCGTTAATAAACTAAAATATAAAAATTTTATATCAAAAAATTCAAAAAATTCTGATGGTTTATATAATGCAGAAAAATTCAGAAATGCCACTTTAGCCAAAGGTGAGCCTAAAATAGTACAAGATTATTTCAATAAAATAAAAGCAAGTCTCCAGAATTTATTAGAATTTTATGCTTCTAACAAAAAAGAATTAAGATTTATTAATAAAAATATTAATGTTTATGTTGCACTTATAAATGAAAATTTTGAATTTGATACATATTTTGATGATGAAAAAAAATTATATGAACCTTATATTAACTTTCAACAATGTTTAGAAAAAACGATGATACAAAGTCAAGGAAATCCTTCATATAGAGTTTATTTATCCGCAATTGTTTGGAAAGTAACACCTTTTATGTCTGATGAAAAATTGTATTTTAATACTACCAGTCCTGTTATTTCCTTTAAATTCTTGGATTATGATACTGGTGAAAAAATTTACTTAAGTGATTGTGGAACAGCTGATAATCAAATACAACTTTACTTCCCTGTTAATAATTATAATCTTGTGGATAGAATAAAAGAAAAAAAAGAATTTTTATCACCCGAAAACCAATATGGATTAGATGATGACATTTTTTGTGATCCAGTATATATAAATGCTTCAGGTGCCGTATTTAATTCTACTCCTGAAGAGCGACGTCAAAAATATTTCGTAGGATTTAACTTCAGTTGTGAATATTATAAAGTACCCGCAGAAGATCAGACCAATATTAAATTAACAAAAGAAACTTTAGATTATCATAAATATACAAAAGATAATTATATCCAATGTTTAACTAATAAATTAGTACAAGAATCTTATGGTGAATTTGTGGTCGATTCATATTTAATACCAGAGAATTTCCATATTAATTCGAGATTTTTTTATTTAAAACATTATAAGCTTTTATCGTGGAGTGAGAATTATAAAGAAAATCAAGCTTTTTATTTCTTCGTTGTACTAGGTATCGTTTATGCTGGGCTAAGTTTAATTTATATTTATTTTGAAAAATATTATTATGTTAATAAACAAAGAATGAATGAACTCAAAAAAGAAATAGCTAAAATTAATTTACCTTATAGAGATGAATATATATTTAATAATGATTTACAAATAGAAGAAGAAATTCAAGGGAAATTTAAAGATAAAAGAAAACCAAATAATGAAGAAATGAATTTAGATACTAACAATATCGATATATCAATAATGGCAGACGAAATAAGTAAATACAACAAAGGTTTTAAAAGTAAGGAAAACGCCTTAGGTTTCACTCCAGAATATTTCGGAATAAAACCTAAAAAAGCTCAAATAGTAAATTCAAAATATTTCCCAGGTGAAGTCGATGTAAGAAAAAGACCAGATAATGACGATGAAATATCTCCAGAAAAATTTGAAAAAATGAAAAATTTTTATAACGTAGGATTTCAAGGTTTATCCTCGAAAGAAAATGTCCAGAAAGAAATGCAATTAAGTAAAGATAAAAGAAAAATATTGATCAAAAAAAAAGAAAACCTAAGAAAAATTGAAGAAATAGACGAAGATGAAAATGATATCGAAATTGCGGATAAAGACTTTTTTAACGAAGAAGAAGATGAGTATGATGACGGAAGTGAAAAAGAAAAAGAAACAACACTTCATCGAAGAACAAGAAACTTTAAAGGTAATATGAGTAAATATCGAGATTTTGTTAGTACAAGTGATCAATATGATACAGAATCTAATTTAAAAAGCTCCAAAAGAGAAACAGCTACAAAAAAATTTTTTGGTTCAAATCCACCAAAAAAAGGCGGAACCAATCGAAAAATAAATTCATTAGTTTTTACCGAAAAAGAACAACAAAAAATAGGTAAAAAAAATTCCGCATTTTTCGGTCAAGATAATAATTTAGATATAGATACTAAAAAAAATATTAAAAACAAAAGAAAACAAAAAAATATTTTCCAAAATGATTATGATGACTTATATAAACCCGGCTTTAAAAAGCCTAAAGTCGTAAGCGAAAATTTAGGATTTTTTACTAGTGAAACAATTGATTTCGAACAAGATATGGATAATGAAAATAAAAATCCGCCATATTTTGGCAATAAATTCAGAAAAGTTAAAGGAAAAAATGAAGAAGATAAAACTCAGGGATTAAATGCAGGAATAAGAATGGGATTTTATTATAAGAATCGTCAAATTGATTTAAATGATTCAGAAGAGGCTTTGCCTGATTTAGCCCAGAATTTAACTTTCGAAAAAAAAATGGAAGAATTTCATGGATATTCTATATCATTTAAAGGATTTTTAATTAAAAATATAAAATCGAGATATATCTTATTAACAACATTTGATAGAATGAGCATCGTATATGAAAGATATATGCGTGCAGGGAATTTCGTTGCTCAATTAGCAATGTTTGCCTTTTTCTTATCAATATTTTTCACCAACGATGCAAATCAAGTCCTCTTCGTATCAAAAGCAAAATCCCAAATAACTAACTTTATAATATATTGTCTTTGTTCTGAAATTTTCGGATGCCTTGCAGCGCATTTACCTGCGTATTGTTTCTGGGTTAATGATAAAAAATTCAGAAAGTTATATACTACTATTAGATTAGATGGAGGGATAAATGTGTTAAAACAAACTGAAGATATTATTAAAAAAGGTAGACTATTTTGGATTATTTTAGGAATTATTATACAAGTTACGTATATAGTTATTGGATTTTATTTCGCTTTCGGGTTTTGTGCTACGTATTATTATCAGAGAAGTACTTATTTCTTTGCATTGATTTGCACTATTGGATTTGATTTCCTTGTTGCGGAATTCGTTTGGGAAATTATCATTGGATTACTTTTTTATATTCGAGAATGCGGAAGAATCATTGTATTTTTTGGAACTCTATTTAATACTCTCAGAAATATAAAGCATCTTGTATAGATATAGTATTATAAATATCAAGTAAATTTTTTTACAATCTCAATAATTGTATCAGTAAATAAAAATCTATAAGAAATTTTTTATTTTTAAAAATAATAAGAAATTCTATACCATAAAATTAGACTTAATCTCCCATGGTTATTATATTCAGTTTTAGGGATTAAGTAATATTTATAAATTTTATTAAATTTTTTTATTATAATAAAAATTAAAAAATTTTAATAAATTGTGCATATCTTTCAAAAGAAAAATTTGAGGAAGGATAAATTAGGATTTTTTCATGCACAAAAAAAAAATCTTCTTATGGGAATTAATAAGGGTTATAAGGTAATTTACATAGTTTTATTCTCTTAATCCAACAATTAAAAAATTTTTCAACATTTTTCCGAATGATTTAAAATAAATATTTTTATGAAAAATTCAAAGCTTTCTTATATAATAGCATAATTACTTCAATTTTTATAATAAGAATAAATCTATTATGGTATATAAATTACCTTAATTGTCATATTAAAAGGCTTAATTTTTTTTCCATAAAAAGTGGCTCTATAATTAGAGACTATCATTTTACAATACATCTAACTTGGTTTAAATTTTAGCAAGATTAAGAAAAAATGAAGACCTTATCCACAATTTAGCATAAAAATTTTTTAATCTTAATATGAAAAAAGTTTATCTTTTTTTTTCTGTTACTCAATTTACAATATTGATATTTTTAAAAGGAAGAGAGGTCCTCTATGGGTGGTAGCTTAAACCAAAAATTATATTATTATAACATAAAGACCACTTTAGAACTCTCCAAATCTTTTTTTTGATTTTATCTCCAACCTT